>CAUYPK010012364.1:0-27530 GCA_963574355.1 Loris lydekkerianus | reverse complement strand
CAGTTAATTACCCCAGTGGAGATTTTCCTTGTTACTCTTTCTAGGGTTTTGTCTATTCAGTTCAGTCTTTTCCAGTTCTTTTAGGAGTTCCTGCTAAATTGCAGAGAATTGACAGAGGCCTCTTTGAACAACACCAGTAGCAAGGCCTGCATCCATGATTAGTGATGTTGAGCAATTTGCATATGTCTGTTGGTCGTTCATAAGTCTTTGTTTGAGAAATATTTATTCATGTCTTTTGCCCATTGTAAAATTTATTATTCGTTTCTTTTGTGATTAAGTTGTCTGAATTCCTTATACATATATGCTGGTTATTAGTTTCCTCTTGGGTGTATAGCTTGCAAATATTTTCTCCCACTCTGGAGAGAAATGGAGGTTGTTTCTTTATGCTGTTGATTGTTTCATTTGCTGAGCAGAAGCTTTTTAGCTTGATATAATCTCCTTTTTCTATTTTTGCTTTTGTTGCCTGTGTTTTTGAGGTCTTAACCAAAAACATCTTTGCCCAGACTAATGGCCCGAAGTGTTTCTCCAATGTTTTCTTGTAGTAGTTTCATAGTTTCAGGTCTTACATTTACATCTTTAATCCATTTTGATTTTATTTTTGTGTATGGTAAAAGATAGGGTCTAAATTTATTATTTTTTCCCTCTTTCTCTCTTTTTATATGGCTATCCAATCTTTTCAGCACCATTTATTGAAGACACTGTCCTTTTTCTACTGAATGTTTTTGGCACCTTTTGTTGAAAATAAATTTGCTATAAATATGTAAATTTATTTCTATTTATTTGTTTTGTTTATTTCTGTAAATTTATTTTGTTCCAATAGTCCCCCCCCCATTTTTTGCTGTTTTTTGGCCACCTCCAGCATATGGAGCTGGTGCCCTACTCCTTTGAGTCACAGGTACCGCCCTCCAATAGCCCATTTTTATCCCAGTACAATGCTATTCTTGTTACTACAATTTTGTGGGATATTTTGAAGTTGGTGTGATGCCTCAAACTTTGTTGTTTTGTTCAGGATTTCTTTGGCTCTTCAGAGTTTTTTTTAATTCTTTATGAACTTTAGGATATTTTTTCTATTTCTGTAAAGAATGTCATTGATATATTGATAGAGATTGTATCAAATCTGTAGGTTGCTTTTAGTAGTATTGCTATTTTCAAAATATTACAATTCATGAAAAGGGGGCATCTTTCTAATTTTTTGTGACTTCTTCAATTTCTTTAATCAGTGTTTTACAGTTTTCTTTGTATAGATCTTTCACTACCTTGATTAAATTTATTCCTAGGCATTTTAATGGCTAGGAATAAATTTGGTGGCTAATATAACAAATGAAAGATTGCTTTCTTAACTTCTTTTTCTACTAGTTTGTTCTTGGTGTATAGAAATGCAATTGATTTTTTGTATGTTAATTTTGTATCCTTCGAATTTACTGTTTGGTGATCAGTTCTAAGAGTTTTTTGGTGCAGTTTCTAAGAGTTTTCTATGTATAAGATTATATCATCCACAAACTGGGATAATTTAATTTCCTTCTTAGCAAACTGGATGTTCTTTTTTCCTTTTTCTTGCCTAATTGCTCTGGCTAGGACTTCCAGTACAATGTTGAATAAAAGTGATGGCAGTGGGCGTCTTCATCTTGTTCCATTTCTTAGAGTATAAGCTTTCATCTTTTCCTCATTCAGTATTATGTTAGATGTGTTTGTCATGTATGGCCTTTGCTGTGATGAGGTGTGCTTCTTTTATACTTAGTTTGTTGAGAATTTTTTATAATAAATGATGTTGAATTTTATCAAATGCTTCTTCTGAATCTATTGAGATAATCATACAGTTTTTGTTCTTGATTCAGTTGATGTAATGCATCACATTTATTGGTTTGCATATGTTACACCATCCTTGCATTCTTGGGATAAATCTTATTTGATCATGGTAAATGATCTTTTTAATGTGCTGTGGGATTTTGTTTGCCAGTATTTTGCTGAGTTCTTTTGCATCTGTGCTCATCAGGGATATTCACTATAGTTATATACATAGTTTTTTATATAAATATAGGGGATATTTCTGCAGTATCAATTGTAATGTCTCCTTTTTAGGTTCTGATTTTATTTATTTGGGTATTTTTTCTTGCCTAGTCTAGCTGTTTATCTGTTTTGTTTACCTTTTCAAAAAATCAACTTTTCATTTCATCAATTTTTTTTTAGTTTCAATTTTGTTTATTTTGGTCTATCTTTATTATTTATTTTCTTTTATAAATTTTGGGATTTTTCTTGCTTTTTTAGTTCCTTGAGATTCATCATTAGGTCATTTGTTCGTGGTCTTTTATAATGCTTTTTTTTTTTATCTAGGTATTTATTGCTATAGCAATTCCTTTCTAATACTACTGTTACTGTATCCTATAGGTTTGGTATGTTGTGTTCTATTTTTATTTGTTTCAAGAACCTCACTAATTTCCCTTTTAGTTTCTGCATTGACTCATCAGTTGTTCAGGAGCTTGCTGTTTAATTTCAGTGTATTTGTAATAATTCATAGACAATATCAAGAAATAATAACAAATTAAGAAGAAATAATCTCTTATTATTGATTTCTAGTTTTATTTCATTGTGATCAGAAAGAAATATGATATAATTTAATTTTTCAAAAATTTGTTCTTATTTGTTTTTAGGCCCAACATATGGTCTCTCCTGAAGAATGTTCCATGTGCTGATGAAAAGAATGTTTATTCTGCAACTGTTGGATGAAAAGTTCAATAAGTGTCTTTCTGTTAGGTCCTTTTGGTCTAAAGTACATTTTAAATCTAATGTTTCTTTGTAGATTTTCTGCCTAAAAGATCTGTTTAATTCTGGGAATGAGAGTATTGAAGTCCCGAGTTACTATTTTGTTGGAGTCTATCTCTCCCTTTAGATCTAATAATAGCTGCTTTATACATCTGAGTGTTCTGATGTTGGATGCATCTGTTTACATGCATATGTATGCATGGATATATGTTTTCAAGACATCCTCTTACTGAATCAATCCCTTTGCTGTTATGTAATAACCTTCTTTGTCTCTTTTACCATTTTAAAACGTAAAGCCTATTTTATCTGATGTGAGTATGTCTACTTTCATTCAGTTTTGGTTTCTATTTGTGTCTTCATAGGTGAAGTGAGTTGTAGGGAGCATCTAATGAGATGATTTTTAAAAATTCATTCAACCAGTCTATATTGTTTAAGTGGGAAATTTGATATATTTACATTCAAGGTTATTACTGATAAGGGAGGACATACTCCTGTTATTTCGTTCATTGTTTTCTAGTTGTCTTGTACTAAGTTATTAAGTATAAATATCTGATTTTCTTAATTACTAAGTGACAGTTGTTACCTCTGACATTTCACTTGTACACTTCTTATTTTATTTTTATTGTGAATGTGTATCCTCGTTATTTCAAACACATATTTTGGTTTGTGATTATCTTTCAAATTTTTAGAGAAATTTTTATAATTCAATTTTTTGAATATCATTTGGATACAGTGTATATTATTTTCAAATGTGAGTTCTATCGTGGAAACAATGTAGTGCAGATTACTCAAAATATCAAATAAGTATTTGGGAAGGATGTGGTTAATGAATGCACAGTATTAGTGGTTTGAGAAGTTCCATTCTGGTGATTTTAATCTTGAAAATGAACCATGTGAGCAACCTGAGAACAAGGTAGATAACGAGCAGAAAGCTGTAGTGGAAGCGAATCCATCTTAACCTCTGTGTAGATTAGCAGCACAGTTTGACATTACTATTGCAACAATATTGGACCTTTTGAAACAAACTGACAAGGTAAAGAAATTGGATAGATGAGATCCGCATGAATTAAATGTGTGTAGAAAAGAAAAACATCTTGAAACTTGCCTTTCTTTGCTGTCACAACATAGAGGCAAACCATTTCTATACCATATTGTTACATGTGATGAAAAACAAACTCTTTTTGACAATTACAAGCATTCAGTACAACGATTGATAAAGGTGCTGTGCCAAAACTGAATATACATCAGAAAAAGCAAATGGTGTCTGTTTGATGGTCCAGCACTGGTATTAGCCACTACAACTTCATGAAACCTGGTCATTCCATTATAGCAGATGTCTATTGCAACCAATTGGATGAAATGATGATGCTTGTGATTAATAGCTGAGATTGATCAATATAGGTGAGCTAATCCTCTTGCAAGACAACACTAGGGCACGTGTACAAATGGTGCTGCTCAAACTACAAAAGCTAGACTTGGAAACTGTCATCCACTGTATTCTCTCCACACTTTGCACCAATTGCCTACCACTTCTGGAAGGCTTCGGACCACCTCTTGTGAGGAAAAAATATTTGATTCTCACTAAGCTGTGGAAAATGCCTTTTGTGGTTTCATCACCACTCTTTCTCCAGGCTTTTCTGCTGCTGGCATAAATAAGCTACTAGTAAGATGGCAAGACTATGGTGACAGTTTAGGCACATACTTTGATTAATTGTACTGCTTCTTGTTTGAGATATAATAAACTAAACTTTTGATTCAAATCAGACATTTAATATTTGATGATCTAATATATCCTTTATTCCACTCTTTCTCTCTTATTGTTTATCATTGTGGCTTGGTGGTTTTCTGCAGTGATAAATTATTTTTCTTATATGTTATCTGTTCTACTAGTGAGTTTTACATTTTTGCGTATTTTCATGTTGGCGATTATTGTCTTTTCACTTCCAGGTAAAAGGTTCCTTTAAGCATTTGTTGTAAGACCATGCTAGTAGTAATGAAATCCCTCAGTTTTTTTTTGTCTGGGAAGGACTATTTCTTTCTCATCTTGGAAATATAGCTTTGCTGGATATAGTATTTTTGACTGATTTTTTTTCTTTCAATACTTCCAATATATCATCCCATTGTCTCCTCGACTGTATGTTTTCTGCTGAGAAATCTATTACTCCAATGGGGGTTCTCTTATAGGTGCTTTTGTCTCCTTTTTTTAGTATTCTCTTTGTCTTTGTCTTTCAACAATTTGCCTTTAACATACATTGAATAGGAACTTTTTGGATTCAGTCTATGTCTACCCAGGCTTGGGAAGTTTTCAGCTATTATTTCATTAAATATTCATTCATTCATTCATTCTTTTTTTTTTTTTTCTGAGATGGAAGTCTCACTCTGTTGCTCAGGCTAGAATGCAGTGGCATCATCATTGCTCACTGCAGTTTGAAATACTGAGCTAAAGTGATCCTCCTACTATATATTCCAAAATAGCTAGGGCTACAGGAATATGCCACTATACGTGGACAATTAAATTTTCTTTTGCAAAGACAGAGCGTTTTTATGTTGCTCAGGCTCATCTTGAAGTCCTGGTCTCTTCAAGTGATGCTCTTACCTTGGTCTCCCAAAGTGCTGTGATCACAGGTGTCAGCCACTGCATCTAGCTTAAATAGATTTTCTATGCCCTTTTTAATCTATTTCCCCCCCACAAGAAACTCATAATATGAATATGTGTTTGCCTAACAATGTTCCATAACTCTTGTAAGCTTTCTTACTGTTATATTTTTATTTTTTTTTTTCACCCTCTGGGTACTTTCAATCAACCTGTTTTTAAGTTTGATTCTTTCCTCTGCTTAATTAAGCTGCTCTTGAAGCTCTTTATTGCATTTTTTAATTTCATTCACTGAATTCTTTAGCTGTAGGATTTGTTTGGTTCTTTTTATAATATTGATCTCTTTTTTTCATTTCTCATTCATGTTGTGAATTGTTTTCCTGATTTAGTTGAATTATCTATCTGTATTGTTACATATGTCATTGAGTTTCTTAAGATCATTATTTTGAATTACTTTTCCAGTAATTCACTAATTTCCTTTTCTTTGGGTCTGTTACTAGGAAGTTATGATGTTCTTTTGGTGGTATCACATTTTTTAGCTTTTTCATGTTTCTTGTGTCCCTCAATTGATGTCTGTGCATCTGGTGGAACAAATGACTCTTCTAAATTTTCTAGAGTGATTGTGTAGGAAAAATTTTCACCTGCAGTTCTGTGTTAATGTGCTAGTTAGGAAGGGTATGTTGCAGGAAGATGCAGTCATATCGTCTTCATGCTACTTCTATGGCTGTGTTAAATATCAGCAATAACTGTGGGTCCTTCAGCAGCCTAGGCTGTAGAAGTTTTCAATAATGGTGGCAGTGGTGTAGGTTGTTAATGTGCTCAGTTACAAGGGTTTTGGAGGTCATTTTATTCTCATTTTCCTAATAATGGGGAGACTTAGTCAATGTAATCCCTCTTGCTTTCAGCTCTGACATAGCTTATCAGTAGCTACAGTGGCACTGGGATCCAAGTGTAGGTTCTCAGAATGGTTGTGGGGTAGGGTTCTAGGCTCATGCTCTTGCAAAACTCTTGTCTTTTCTGGGTCTTGGTATGCAAATTTTTGGTTCAGCTTTGCCCTCTGTGCATGGTCGAATGTTGCCCACAGTGCTGGGATCTGTGGCTCTGAAGTACCTCCTAGTAACTCAAGTCCAGTGGGTTTTGTTGTAGCTGTGATTCTATCTCTGGAATACAGGGCATAGCCCTGGTCTGACTCTGGGGGAAGAAAGAGTGTTCTGGGCTTTGGGGTACAGGGCACAGGGTATGGTTGTAATTTGGGAGCTTGAGTCAATAGGGCTCAGTGTCAACTCAAGTCTCTTGGGATGAGAAGCAATGTTAATAGTGACTATAGACTCTGGGATGGTGGGACTCAGTGTATCCTAAGGGGCAGGTGCAGTGGCAGCAATAATCCCAGAATAGCCACGCATTGCTGTTGTTTGGGCACTGGGGGTCCAGGAGTTGTAGAGCTATAATTCTACTCCCTGGGGAGAGGGGTATCACAGCAGCTCAGACTTTAGGTTGCTAGTTCAGGCACAGGGAAACAGGGTTACTAGTGTTTGATCTGTAGGGCAAAAGTGTCTCAGTTTAGCCACTCTTTTGTTTCCATGGGATACAGGGTACCATGTCAGCTCAGTCCTGGATGTGTAGCTGCTCAGCTTGGCCAAGGCACTGATTCTCTAGAGGTCAATGAGCCACTTAAACTTAGCCCCATAGGTGTGACTGTTCTGGTGGCCCAGGCACTTTTTCCCTGAGATTCAGGACTCTACCAAAGCATTGTTTCCTCAGTGCTTAGGGGCCAGGCACCACCATAGCTGAGAAAGATAGGTGTCCTACTGTTTTCTTTTTGAGAATAAATTATGATCATTCAACATTGTACCTACCAGGGAAGCAAAAATAATGAGATATATGAAGCTAGCATCTAATGTACCATTATCTCCTCCATCACAGATCCCACAATTATTTCATTTTTTACTTCCACTTACTATTTTTACTATTTATTAACTAATTGAATATCAATTATTTAAGGATTAATGATATATATAAATGGATCTGATATCTGTGTATTTCCAGTTATGGATTTCATTTATTTTCAACCTCTTTTGTGACTATCCCCTTTACCTTCTTTCTCTAATTCATGAAGTCTCAATGAGTGTGAATATAAAGGCTTCCTTTTTACTCCTCATTGCCATTTAAAGACTAGGCATTCTTTCTAAAATTTCTTCCTGAAATTCCTAAAATGATTCTCATTAACTTTAAAATGTCTTTAAACCACATGCTAATCCTCCTGGTCCAGATAGCTACAGACTTTAGATAGATCTTTCTTCTTCATTCTATGAAGAATTTAGTACCTGTCTCATCATTTATTTCCATCACTACATGGTGATTCCACATTGACATAAATGATAATGCTAATAACCTGATATCTTGGTTCCACCACTGTTCCTCAGCTGTCTACCCCCATGGACATAACTTAAATATGATCATTATGCAAAGTTGTTTTTCCTACCTGATCTCATTTTCAAGCATTTCTCTCTCTGACCACTACTCTTTTTCCCTCCCTCCCTTCCTTCCTCTGTCCCTCTCTCACTACCTCCAGTATTCCCCCTTTGACAATTCTTTAACCATTTCAAGACCTCTAATCCACTGACCTAACTTTTTGCTATCTGTCTCTCAGCCCACCTAGTATCCCTCAATTGTTCCCTTGTAAAATTCAGCCTTCTTGCTTACTCTTTGCATGGCCCTACACACCTGAAAGAGAAATAAATCCAGCCATGCTGAGTTGTGTCAATTGAAATTTGTGATCGTGAACTTTGGTGGCTCTCACTACTACCTGACATGACAGTTATATTTCTGCACTCCATTTACTCTGCTACTCTCATTCTTCTAGATGACAATTTCATATTTTCTCCTTCTGTATTTTAACTCATTTTTTTCACTTTTCACAAAGAGTTTCCCTGCCCACAGCACCAATCTGCCAACCTCTCTGCATCTGTAACTATACGTTCTGTCAGCCCTACTGCAATGGATGAGCTGAACTGCAAGGTTATTATTTAACTTAAGGCCGACTCCTCTACTTGTGCAGTGGAGCTTGTGGCCTCTGCCTAATTGTAAGTGTGCTCTCTCTCCCTCTTTCATCACCATCCATTGGAACATTAACTAAAACACAATCATATGTAATATCTTTCACTTAGAAACTTGTCATACCTTGACTCCACATTTCTCTAGTGACTCATTTCTGTGCCCTGCTTTATAGCAAACTCCTTGAAAAGGTTGTTCTTGGTGTTCTCTAACGCTCTCATTCTCTCTCTTTTATCAATTATAGTTTTATTGAAATAGAATTCACCTGGTGTTATAATTCACCCATTTAAAGCATACAATTCAATGATTTTTAGTATATTTATTGAATTGTGCAATCATTACTACAATCAATCTTAGCATTTTTATCACCCCCCCCCAAAGAATTCCTGCACTCATTAGCAATTATTCTTATTTTTTCATAACCATCACCTTCAGCTCTAGGCAAACATTAATCTGCTTTCTGTTACTATATATTTGCCTCATCTGGACATGCAATATAGTTAGAATGATACAATATGCGGTCTTTTGTGACTGGATTTTTTTACTTAGCATGATATTTTCTGGGTTCATTTGTATTAAAGCACATATCAGTATTTCATTTCTTCATTGCTAGGGTAGCAGCCATCTGAGGGCTTAAATAAGGATGGAGGATCTACTTCTGAGGAGGGTCAGTCTAATGCCTGGAATGTTAGAGCTGGTTCCTGGTGGGAGGCCTTGATATGTTCCTTCCTGGGCCTGTCTTTAGGCTGCGTGAGTGTCTTCACAACCTAGTGTCTGGTTTTCTCCAGAATGAGTGATCCAAAGGGGTTAGTGAATAGATACTGTTTTTTATGAGCCAGCCTTGGAAGTCACATTCTTTTGTTTGGAATGAGGTCACTAAATCTGGGTCCACCTTTGAAAGGAGAATTAGGGCCCTGTTTTGGACAGAAAGGTTATTATAGAATTTACAGACAAATTTAAAATCATCACAATTTGGCCCTCAGATGCTTCTCTGTTCTATTTTATTTTATTTTATTTTATTATTTTATTTTATTTTATATTTTATTTTATATTTTATTTTATTTTATTTTATTTTATTATTTTTACTTTTCCCCTTGCAAGGTTAACTAGATCCATGTTTGCCTTCACTACCCCTAAAATGTGACAGGCATATTTCGGCCTCAGGACCTATGCATTTGCTATTTACTCTGCCTGGAAGAGTTTTCCTTCATTCACATGATTCATTTATTTACCTTTCACATCTGTGCTACAATGTTACCTCTTCTTGGAGAGATTTCCTGAGTGCTGCTGCTTAAAGTAGCACTTTTCCCTTCTACCTGTCTCTGTACCTGATTTTTAGTTCATACCACTACATGACAGAATATACATATATGTAATACATATGTATATAAGTATACGTATTGATTTTTATCTTTTTCCTCACACACTTGCTCCTCCTTGCCCTCAAATAGAAAGTTTCTGACAGCAGGGATTTGGTGAGTTTTGCTCATTTCTGTTACTCCAGTGCTTTGAACATATGGCTGGCACATTGTAAATGCTGGATACATTTTTTTTTTTTTTAATTTTTTTTATGAGTGAACACATTGAGTTACTTTGTTCATGATTATCTTGGGGGCATATCTATCACATGATGCAATGAACATTTTAGCAAAACTGCATGTTCAGGAAAGCAATTAAGAAGGTATTATCACTTGGGTGGTTTTGCTGACAAATATTTTCTTGAATTTGGGTGGTGTCTCTTCTCACGTATTTATAAAAATTATAGTTATAAACCTTTTACTAACATTTCAAAATATAATTTGGGTACTTAACCCATTTATTTATTATTAATTCTCACATTTCCAAAAGGCTTTTTGGATTGATATTAAATTGTGATATTCCAACAAAGCATCTATTATATATGCAGTAGAATCTTTGCACCTGAAAATTTTCTTTCTTTTCATGAGCTCTCCTTAATGAATTCTCTCCTATGAATAATGCTTTGATAGACAACATAAAGTGAATTAGCTCCCCAAATTTTGAAAATGTCAATGTGTATGCTCAGTTAGAAATATTTTCATTTCAGGAATTCCCAAGTTAACTTTTTTTGATGCTATTTTGCTTTTTCATCTGTAATACATGTTAAGTAAAAAATGAAAATAAAATCAAGGATCAATGAAGTTAAGTATCTTATTCAAAGATACACCCCTAATTGATTATGGGTTGCAATTCCAACACTTGTTATTAATCTTGTGCATGATTTCTTATTCACAACTAACAAGGGATAGAGAAACAAGCTAAATGGTATCATGAGGTAAATGCAGAATATGGGACATTCTGTAGGATATCCTATAGGAAAACTGTCTAGTCTGTTCAACCAATTGATGTCATTTAAAAAGTGAATCTTGGCTCAGCGCCTGTAGCTCAATGTGTAGGGCGTCAGCCACATACACCAAGCCTGGTGGGTTTGAGCCCGACCCAGGCCTGCTAAAACAAGAATGACAACTGCAACAACAACAACAAAAAAAATAGCAGGGTTCTGTGGTGGGTGCCTGTAGTCCCAGCTACTCAGGAGGCTGAGGCAAGGGAATCACTTATGCCTAAGAGTTTGAGGTTGCTGTGAGCTGTGGTATATGTACACCATGGAATATAATGCAGCCTTAAAGAAAGATGGAGACTTTATCTCTTTCATGTTTATATGGATGGAGCTGGAACATATTCTTCTTAGCAAAGTATCTCAGTAATGGAAGAAAAAGTATCCAATGTACTTAGCCCTACTATGAAACTAATTTATGGCTTTCATATGAAGGCTATAACCCAACTATAGCACAAGAATATGGGAAAAGGGCCAAGGGAGGGGAAGGGAGGGGGGAGGTTAGGGTGGAAGGAGGGTAATGCGTGGGGTCACACCTACGGGGCATCTTAGAATGTGTACAGGCGAAACTTACTAAATACAGAATACAAATGTCTATATCCAATAACTAAGAAAATGCCATGAAGGCTACGTTGAACAGTTTGATGAGAATATTTCAGATTGTATATGAAACCGACACATTGTACCCTTTGATTGCACTAATGTAGACAGCTATGATTTAACAATAAAAAAAAAATCCTCTGTGTTTTAGATATCTAGCAAGGTATCTGTCAGAAAAGTATTCAGAAAAAAAGCTGATATTGGTACCCTGTTGAAATATGGAGATATATATATATATATATATATATATGGATACATACTTATGTATATATTACATTGAATATTTAATAAAGACAGCCCTTGAAAATATATTTTAAAATCCAACGATAAGACCTCCCTTTGCCAACATTTGAACAAAGATGCAATTGATCATTTAATAATGAAATAAGTAAACAAATTTAAAAAGTAATAAAGGTAGCTAGATGGTGGTAGGTGAATGGGAGTGAGACTCTATATTTCATGAAATGTATAGTAACAGATACTGCCTTTTAAAATGTATTATTTAATTTATTTCCTATAGTTGTACTTCTGAATGGGTTGAATATGAGTTTCCTGAAATGTGTTCACAGAAATAAAAGGATTCTGTGTTCATATTTTAAAAAAAAGTAAAAAATGGTGATGAAGAAACCTTACTGATCAATCAATATCAATATAAGACAGAGCAAAAGAATAGAAGAAATGGAATACTTCTACCATAAGTGAAAATGAAGCAGCACTCTTCATTATTTTTTTAATTAACACCAGTTGCTGTAACATATATACCTGGAAATCCTAATATTTTAACCCAATAAGAGTGTAAATTTTGCTCCTGGCCATGGTCTATTGAAAGATCTCCTGGGAAGCGGCCTTCTGTGGAGTTTTTTTTTGGGGGGGGAGGGGATTCATGATCCTTCCATGTCATTTATTGGCAAAAGCATTTATTGGCCACTATGGTTTGGAAGAGGCTTCCATCACCTTAGCTCATGTCCTGTGGAGAAGAACTAGGTATTAACCAGACCGAGATGTAGAGGGTACTGGGAAATATGGGAAGCTGTTTACCAGAAATAGCTCTACACTGTGGAAAGGGAATACAAATGTGGCGTGACCTGTGAAATATCATTGCATCCCTTTCCTCCTTTGTCTTCTTGTTGAAGACCCTCCACGTGTGTAGGTACTAGTGATGGTAACACCTTTTGTGACATGTCAGTGATACAGTTTCACAAGACCTGTTTACTGGATGATTATTGACATCACCAAGCATTACCCAACTCAATAAGCATTTGTTAAGAATCTAGTGCATGTCAGATTGTATGGATGCTGAGGGAGAGAAAGATATTGAATAGACTTGGTCAGAAGGAAAAGTGGGGAGACAGAGATATGCATAATTAATATTAATTGAAGTGAGATAAAAGTGCCAAAATTGAAGTATAAATAAAAAGTGTTAGTGGAATGCCAAACTGGAAGATATTAAATCTTGAACAGTAAGCAAAGAAACCTAATCT
This sequence comes from Loris lydekkerianus, assembly GCA_963574355.1. Lineage (NCBI taxonomy): Eukaryota > Metazoa > Chordata > Mammalia > Primates > Lorisidae > Loris > Loris lydekkerianus. Next base: position 14,689 of record CAUYPK010012364.1, on the reverse strand, counting down.
CCAGGGAAGGCTCTTTGTTTTCTAGAAAAGACCAACTCAAACTAACTGCAGTGAAGGAGGGATTGTTGAAAGAATATAAAGATCACATGAAATGAAAACACACTCAGGCATCATGGGAAATGCGACCCAGGACAGATGCACTGGCAGAAGCTGTCTCTGGTCTTGGTTGGCCCTGCTCTTCTTTGTCCTCTCTCTATGTCCGCTGGCTTCTCCTCCTCTCACCTGGCCCTTCACTGTTGCCAACCCTAGTTTGGCAGGACCTTTTGGGTCTGGTATTCAGCACCATTTGATCCCTCTCTCTGTCTTTAGGGAGGAACCTGATTGGTTGTTAACCACCTAATGGACAGCCTGGCCCTGGGTCAGCCACTGCTGAGGGGCATGACTGTGTAGGAGGCCGGGACACATGGCTCACTGGACTGTCCCTTGCGAGGATTTTGATAGGGGCAGGCTAATTAACTGTCTGGTATAGGAGGCAATTATTAATTGGCCATTAAAGGAGATACTGGATTCAACTGGGGCTAAGCTAGAGGACACTTCTGACTTAGCCAAAACATGAGCAAAGGCAAGAAAAGAGGAAAATCCAAGTATACCTGGGGAATGATCAGATACCTACAATGACTGAAGTATGAGATCCAGTCAGATAGTCATGGGGCTGGTGAAGTTTACAGTGTATTATGAAATTATGAGGCCAGAGCTAGGAGTTTAGAATCTGTAGACAGTGGGTAGAGTTTGAAGATGCTTATGAGGGAGGCATTGTACAAGGGTAAACAGTGCTCACATTGGAGAGTGTTCAGTTTGGTTTCTTCATGGATAACCTTTCATGTAGCAGCTTAATGGTGACAGAGCCCTCTTACTAAGGAACTTGTCACTCTAACACGAGGAAGTGTGGTATGGTAAAGAGAAGAATCTCAAGCTTTGGAGCCAGGCAGACTGGTCCTCAAATCCTGACCCTTTCATTTTCTGGTCACATGTTGTGGGCAGGTTACTTAGTTTCTCTAAGTCTCGATTTTCTCAACTGCAAATGTGATTAATATTCAGCCAGTTATACACTAGTATGGCATATGGGTGGAGGAGTTTTAGATGGTTTAAATGCCATTAAGTTATCAGTAAGTGCCAGTGTTAAAATTGTAAACTTTTTTTGTTTGTTTTTTTTTGAGACAGAGTCTCACTATGTTGCCCTCGGTAGCCGAGGCATCACAGCTCACAGCAATCTCAAACTCTTGGGCTTAAGTGATTCTCTTGCCTCAGCCTCACAGTCCCAAGTAGCTGGGACTATGGATGCCCACCTCAATGCCCAGCTATACGTGTATATATAGCTATATTCGTATATATAGCTGGGCATTGTGGAGGGCATCCACTACAAATATATATATATATATATATATATATATATATATGTTTATATCTATATTTGTTGTTGTTGCAGTTGTCATTGTTGCTTTAGCTGGCCTGGGAAGGGTTAGAACGCACCAGCCTTGGTGTATGTGGCTGGTGCCGTAACCACTATGCTACGGGTACCAAGCCAATTGTGAAGTATTATATTTTGAATGCCACCTCACTTTGTAGGTTTGTAGTAAGAATTAAATGGCATAATGTTTGAAAAATACTTAGCAATTTGCCTGCCTGCCTCCTCCTCCTGTGAGACAGAGTCTCACTCTGTCACCCAGACTAGAGTGCTGTGGCATCACACCTCACAGCAACCTCAAACTCCTGGGCTCAGGTGATCCTTCTGCCTAAGTCTTCTGAGTATCTGGAACTGCAGATGCTTACCACAGTGTCTGGATAATTTTCCTATTTTTAGTAGAGACAGAGTCTTGATCTTGCTCAGGTTGGTGTTGAACTCTTGAGCTCAAGGGATCCTCCTGACTCAGCCTCCCAGATGCTGGGATTACAGGCATGAGCCACTGTGCCTGACCATAACAAACATCTTTTTCTTTCATTCATTTCTCCTTGAAAATTTCAAATCTCTAATATGAAGAATGCTTGAATGAGCAAGGAGTCTTAACACTGGTTAGTCATATTATGACTTTCTACGGTAGTTAAACAGCCCTAAAGCCCGATAGGTAAGAAAGCTCCTCACTGCTCTTTCAGAGGGATGGATCTTTTCAATAATGGCTCATGCTCAAAATTGTGTATGTTCATGCTGTAGATGCCCAGTTATCACTTCTGGATCCTCTAATGCCCCAATCAGATAGAGATTTCTAGAACTGGATGTGTTACTTCATTTCAGTGATTCCTTGGTTTTGCAGTTCTCAGAACAAACTCATGGATAGACTTTAGACAGGCTCACATCATTATGATAATCAATTGTCAAATAAAAGAATGAAAGAAAAAGATAAGATGTATCTAGTACCACCTTTGTAAACTATCTAGTATTTACTTGCCATCAAGAAGGAGAAAATGGAAACTGTGAAAGGCCCAAGATACAAATAAAGCAAGAATCTGGTACTCCTAGACATACTCAATTTTATGGATTGAACGGAATCAATCCATAAATTTTTAAACATGAGGATACTTTCTTGAATATGGAAAAAACTTTGGATTTCTAAACATGAGGATAATTTCTGGAATATGGAAAAAAAATCCATAGGCTTTTGAGCCCATGGTATTGTAACGTTGACAGTTCAGGGTGAGAAATGACCCACCGGGAATCCTGAAGTCACTGTCATTGTGGAGGGATGTTATTAGAATTACCTAGAAATTACCATGGTATTCATTTTCCTTAACCCAAAAGGGTTAACTATCCCATTGCCATAGCTTGAAGAACAGTGCCGCCTTTGCATAGGGAATACAGAGTCCACAGCAGTGTTTGGCAGGAGCAAGTTAAAAAAGTTTAGGAAATACTGCAAAAATGTAAGCCCTCTTTCTTTTCACTTGTGACTCCTCCTACTCCTCTTAGGGCAGAATGAATAGAGTGAGAGAACCAAGTTCAAGGGCAGAAGGATGCAGACCTGGAGAATCCTGCGTGACCCTTGGGAAAGCAAATTCTTTCCTCTCCTTCTTTTTGCTTCACCTGTGTATTTATGAAATCTCCATGTAGGTAAGAATGCTTTTAATGCTCCCCATTCCAGGCAGAGAGCTCACAGGCAAAGGACTGCAACATTATTATTGTCTTTGTTATTCTCAAGAACTGACTCACTACGATCCAGCACATACGAGGAAATATAGGATGAGAACAATGGAAAGCTCTACTGAGAATCCAGACTGGACCAGACTGTGCTCTGGTTAAAGATTTTCATCAGTTCTACAGTGAGGCAGAACCAGAGATTGATTTCAGAAGCACTGTTTCTTTCTTATTACAGTAGATTGTTGTATACACACACGTGAAGCAAGTGGAATCGAATTCTCACTACTGAATGTGGTTTAGTGATTCTCAGTAACCTCCCTGTCATCTTCATAGAATCTCAAGTTGAGAAATCTTTGGAGGATTATTACTTGTGATTCCTGAGTTGTACCTACCTAACTATGTAATTCAATGTTCTGGTGTCCAGAGTGAATAAAGCCAGGCAAGACACTTTGAGAGACTGATGCATTTGCAGGGCATATTTTAACATTAGCATATGACCAGTACGTTGAGATAATCAATACACACCATTTCTTGTTTCTGACACTGTTCAGTGTTGGGGTTGGGTATAGTCACATGCAAGTATAAGAAGGCTCTGAGGCCTTAAATGAATAATGTTGGAGCACAGTGTAATCCACAAAGCAGGGCCACACAGAAGTGGATCACAAAACCCTTGCTCTTGAAAAGTCCCACAATTACCATTAAAGGTGCTTCTAAAATTTGTATTGACTGCTTTTTATTAGCTTCTCTTCTAGAAAGAAACCAAACCTTTTAACTGTGACTCCCTGAAACAATTTAGAATCTTTTGTCCATCCTTTATTACTGTAAACTCATCTGTAAATTTATAAATCAGATATCTTTGGCCTTAGCTCTTTCTCCCACAGATTTTAGGTCATGCTTTCCTGCCTCCATGGAAGATATCAGCGTTAAAATACTTCTTTGTTTCATGTGCAAAAACTGATCAAACTCTGCAATTGATTAACCATGTGAAATTTCACATAGCAAATCTGAAAATAGATGTGTAGGAAGTGGAAAATCATCCTGAGGAATTCAAGTCAGTCAATACAATTTACCATTCATAAAGAATTCCTTTTATGGTAACTTGACTGTTATTCTGGGAAATAATCATTACATTTTTTCCCAAGCTACAATATATTCAGAAATTATTTGTGTGGAGCCAGAAGCTTTTGCTCTTGACAATGAATTTTGATTTTTACAGCATAGTAAGGGAGAATACATGTAACATATGTAAAGCTGGCTGGCAAAATATGCCAAAGGCATTGATTTTTCCATAAAAAAGTGAGCACATAATCTTGATATTTGGTTGATTATTGATTATTGCATAATCTTCCCTATGGCAGAATGAGTTGATTGTGGTATCCTGTGTTTTGAAACAAATAGCATTTTGAATTATATAATCCTAGGCCTCTCCATAGCAATTGAGTGTTATTTATAACATACAGATTGCAGAACATTATAGTATCGTGAAGGGCCTGCTCTTACCACCCCACGAGGCCCTGTAAGGTGATATTGTAGAATTCCTACAAGGGTTTCAGTGGTCATTTCAGTCCCAGTGGACTGCTGGGAAGGACAATTCTGCCCTCTCCGGAGCAGCATTGCCCAGAATAAAGGACAAGGGTCTTTAAGAGCACCAAGCAGTAGAAGGAGCAGTGGCCATGGGAACCACCATGGCATTAAGGTACGGGTCCTTTCCCTGTTTAGAGGCATTACGTAAGTGTCTGGATTCTGTAATGCCTAGGGGGAGAGGCTACTAAAATATGACCCCCACCCTGACAAGGGGCGCTTGGTGCAAAATTAATTTAAATACGAACAAATTATTGAGAGGCTTCTTGTTCCCTAGTATTATCAAGCAAATTCACAGAAATTAATTTCTATATAAATTAAAATTTCTTGTTTAGAGACAATATACAATCTGTCTTGTTAGGCTCAATATCGAATCACTGGGTAGTCTCTTCCTTTTAGTTGTAAGATCTGTGCCAAGGAGTTCTTTATAAATGATTCATTATTTCATTGTCTGTTTTTATAATTCATAAACGCACTCTCATTAATTCTTACTGCAGTTTTCTAACTTTTTCATCTCTTTCTTTGGACTTCTTTTTAAAGTCTGCTTTAAAGCCCAAATTTTTGTGCTAATCTTTGTCTATTGTTCAGTGACTAGGGTCATTAATTCACTAATAGCATTGGAGAGGTGCTAAAGTTTTTCAAAATTGCAGATTGACGTAATTAATGCCTTTTCTGAATTGTGCTAATTCTCCCATTAACCACTCTGGGGCCTCTTAAAACTCCCCAGTCTCTGCCAACATCTATTCAGAAGTGATACGTGCCTAGAACAGGCTGTGATTGCCTTGATTATGCATAAAATGGCAGTGTTTGTAAAATGTTTGCAGAATTATTTTCCTTCTCATTATTCTGTTTTTGAGTTTGTCATTTATAACTTTCACCTATTACTTTGCCGACTTTCGGTCTCCTCTGGTCTGTGTTCCTATGCTCACTCAGGTCTGCCCCCTCACCACTCAATAGCTATTTCTCGGTTCTTGACAGCAAAGAGGATTAAATATAGATGCAGATCAGAACTATTCTCTTAACCACACTGATTAAAGATAGTAGCTGTTTCATAGTGAGGAAAGATTAAAGCTTGGAGCCAGAATCACTGTATAGCCTTTATTATCCATTATTTAGTACCCATGTAGTAAACTGCATGTAATAATACACTGTTCCGTCATCTCCCCATGTATCTTCTATGGCCATATTTGCACGTGGATCCTGAGGCCGGGGTGCTGACCTAGCCATGAGGTCACCTTTTGAGCGCCAGAATGAAAGCATCAAGTAAGCAGTTGTTCCAGCAAGATGATGACTGAAGGCTTATCTCTGGCCGAGTGGTTTCTATGCTACACAAGTACACAGATATCAGTGAAAACTATCATTGCTTAGGTTATTTTAGAGTGTTGTGCTTAGTCACAAAATGTGATTTGTTTTCACATGCAGTATCTTTTCTCTTGTGTAAGAGAGTCAATTCTGCCCTGATGGCAAGGAACTCAAATGTGAAAGTAAGAGAAAACATAAAAATCTAATTCAACAAAAATTCAGATGTCTATCTGGTGATCTACATGTCTATACACCCCACTTCTACCTTTGGTGAAGGTCATCAGTTCCTTATTCTTGTCCTCCGTCCTTTTTGTTTTCCTCAGCACTGTCTTAACCGTGTGTTCCTGATGCTTTGACATCTGGGGACTTGCTGACCCTGGAAGGACTGCTCCACTCAGGGTCACCAGCTCCCGGAGAGAGTGGCCAAAACAATCCAGAGTCTAAATGCCCAACTGCCTCCTTGATTACGGTTTTACATCTCAGGCCATTTTTCTCCCCCTACTCATCCTAGGGCCAGGTACCTACTCCCCCAGAGCTCACTGAAATTGCTCAAACTAGCCAACCCTAAACCTGCTTACCACCTCACCCATCCCTTCCTGTGGAAACCACAATGTAGACTCTTGCCCACATTTTTCTCTTGCTTTCTGTGCCTCCTGATCAACCCCTGTGGCTCCTGTGGTTTGTGGTCCCTCCTCTTTGCACCCATGAATATAACAGCAGTGCCCCCTGCCCCCCCCATCTGTTTACCTTAACATATCTGAATAATAATAAATCCCACATCTCAAAACAAGCATCTATTACCTTCAAAAACAATATATAAGTTATTTATCATGTTAATTTTTCACCACCTAACTACCTCCTTCTCTGCCCTCTATCTTCTAAAATAAATCCTTAGAGGGGAGACATTCTGTCTCTTTTGTTTGCTAATGAATTCTAAGAGCCTAGGAGGGTGTCTGGCATAGACTATGTGCTCGGTAAATATTTATTGAATTGAATTACTTACTTACTTGATTTATTTGGTTATCTCTTTTCCCAAAGCCACTCTGTTAAGACTAGCTGACTTGTGGCTATAGCCAAGATCACATTAAAGAAGAAATTTCTATCTTGTGTTGTTCATGCACGTGAAAGAAGCCAACGAAATAGCCCAAAATGTGTCTTCTGTTTAATTTCAGTTCCTAGTACAGTGGTTGCCTTTGCCTGTGAGTGCTACTTGTTGTAAGCCTTAATTCCAGCTCTGGCAACTGGCTGGGCTGGGGATTGTGAATAAGACATGTCATTTCTCTGTCTCTGGGTTATTTCATTTGGAAATTGAAGGTACAATTAGATCAGCAAACATTTACTGTGCTAAATAATTTTTACAATTTTTCCCTTTTAGTAATACAAAGCTAAGTACTATGTGTATCATTTTCATTTCGAAAATGAGGAAACTGAGGACCAGAGAAATTATGGTACATAAATTAGCCAGCGTCACAGTTTGTAAATAAGAAATCAAGATTTCAACTTTTTGGAATCAATCTGTGCTTCCGAACCTATGTTCCCTTTCTCTCAACTATTTTATTTCGAAAAGTGTATGAATTATACTATCTGTATGCTGCAATAAATTTCTCACAAAATGATACCATGTGTGAAAACACCTCATCAAGAAATAGAAAAATCACAGAAGCATCCTCTCTAGAATCCTGTCTCAATCACTAATCCTTCCATCTCTCCCAAGGGTGACTAACTACTATCCTAAATTCTACAATCACAGATTAGTTTTGCCTTCTTTTGAAATCCCTATAAATGGATTCCTATCATTATATCCTTTTATGTCTGGCTACTTTGCCCAATTAATGTTTATGAAATTCATTATTATTATGTCATTTGATTTCCCATTTTATGAAAATGCTATAATATGTTTATTCATTCTACTATTGCTGGTGATTGGATTGTTTCTAATTTGGGACTACTATGAACAGTCTTTTGTACATAATATTGGTGCACATGTGCCTACAGCTCATTTGGGCACGTACCTAGGGATGAAATTGCCAGGTCCCAAGGTACCTTCAACTTGGTTGAAGTGTATGAAAGTCACAGTTGCTTCACGTGTTTATACTGCAACTGGTATTGTCAGCTTTTTCTTTTGTTGCCTCCTAGTATGCAGTGGTGTTTAATTAGATTTGAATTTGCATTTTCCTGATAAAAAATGAGACTGAGCACTTTTTTAAAAAGTATTTATTGACCATCGGCTATGCTTTTTTTTCAAAGTGTGTCCTCAAGTCTCTTTCTCATTTTTCTACTGTCTTGGTTGTGTATTCCTTATTGACCTGTGGAAATCTTTGCAAACCCTGGAGAGATTGGGTTTTAGGTACCATAAATGTCTTTTCCCACTACAGTGTTGTTGCTCTGGAACTTGGCTGAGGATGTCAATACTGGAACTAATTTCAGTACCCCCATGTTGAGGGCAGACGGGAATTGACTTAGTATTTACCATTTTTTCTTCTTTGGTGTATCATTACTGGGCAAATCAAACTTTCCAGAGTAATTCTGGGTTGATTACTTTAAGGTTTTTTTTGTGTGTTTTTCCTCTTTTTTGGGTAGAGGATCTCTTTACATGTATATGAACTTTACGGAGACGAATAGTACTCCTTGGTATTCAAATTTTGGTAAGAGTAGTGAGGTGGAAGTGTATGGATTAAGTGACCTTGAAATAGAAAGTCCTATTTCAAAGGATAAAGTAAGTGTGAGGGAGGAACATAAGGGCTTTAAATACATTACACAATTTAAAAGCTAAAAGAATATTTTAGGAGTAGTGTCAATTTTGTTTTTTAATTTCAAAATGGTGGTAGCAGGAACTCCATGGGATAGATGGGCACAGATGCTCAGTGGAGATGAAGGCTGGGCAGTGTGACACTGTGTTACTACACCTACAACCTCTGTGACATCACTGCCTGGTGACATCATTCCACAGGGCTTTATTATATGCAATCTTCGTGAACTTACTTATTTTGAAGTTCTGCCCTATTCATATAGATCAGTGTCCCTTATTTTATGGTGGTATAGACTGGTATTGGGTATACCAGAATATGCATTCTCTCTCTCTGCCCATGCTGTGTAGTGGCAGCTGACATGTAGATGGGGATACATAGCCATTTTGGTTGGTCAAGAATAAGCCTGGGAATGCACCTAAATCTAATGCCTATAATCCATTATCTCCATGTGGAAGTTGGTCAAGAAACCAGAGCCTAGAGGGTTATGGCTCAAATTAGTTTAGATGATCTGATTTAGGGGTTTTAAATGCAGGATTCTTGAATAGGCTTCTGTTGATTTATTCCTGAAATTGTATGCCCAGGTCCTGTGTACGTGTGTATAGAACAGGGGTCCTCAAACTGTGGTCCACGGGCCACATGAGGCGGCGGTATGATTGCATTTGTTCTCATTTTGTTTTTTTACTTCAAAATAAGATATGTGCAGTGTGCATAGGAATTTGTCATAGTTTTTTTTTTTTTTTTTTAAACTATAGTCCTGCCCTCCAATGGTCTGAGGGATAGTGAACTGGTCCCCAGTTTAAAAAGTTTGAGGACCCCCTGCTAGAACCTCTGAAAGTTAGCCACCCAAGGCACCATAACTAACTGGTCAACATAAGAAACTAGGCCTCTATATTGACATGTACATGTGGTGCATGTCTGGTCTATGAAAATTAGTTCTACCTAAGGAGGTGGTTGATGCAGGGAGGTGGTCAAAAATGGTGGATCTACTGTATTTTTCTGGGGAAAGGGTCCATAGCTTTCATGAGATTCCCTACAGTTGTAGTGAACTGATTTAGTTCAACACTTCACTTGGGCAGATGAGGAAACTGACTTCAGGTCCCACCGCTAATGACTGGCAGAGTCAGAAGTAGATGTCACTGTTCCTGACTTCTGGACAAATACTTCAGCTGGAACTAAAGATTATAAGGCTAACAGCAAGAAATTGGATAGGGAGCTATCTCACAGTCCCTATTAATGGGATTAGGCTCTTTTATCCTATCAAAACGTACTTTAAATTATAAAAAGAGGGTTCAGTAGAAATACAGGATTCAATATACAAAACATTGCTTTATTGCCTAGGCATTTATTATTTTTTAACTTGGGGAAGTCTATAATTAGAGTTAACAGTAGTTCTGATTAATAAATTCTATCTGCTCTCACACTGTGCTGTGGTTCCTTCTGAGCAGGGGGACATGTTTTATTAACATGGAAAGGCTGTTTCAGCTCACCTCTTGTCACTTGAATCAGTTGCCTGCTGGCCTGGCACTCAGTTTTCTGTGGCAGAACCTTACTGAGCCTGCATGATAATGGGCCTTTTAAATCCTAAACAATAAACATTCATTTTACCACTCCACCCAGCACAGAAATGCTCTCTAACCTCAAATCAGGCACAAATAAGACTTGGAAATCAATTCACTGTGCATAGGCTTCCTGTCTGGTTTATGTTTTGCAGCAAATAATATTAGCAAACTATCTGCCAAGCATGTGTGCTTTGAGTATGCACAAGTTGAAATATTGTGTGTAATGGGGTCTTCACCTTCTTTGTATTAATAACGTTTCCTTTTTTTTTTTTTTTTTAAATCCATAGGTTACATTCTATTGAGCCAAACTGATTTTTATGCATTGGTAGCTAGAATTAGAAAGGCTCTGAATGGGTTTTAGGGGAGGAAAAATTCTGAAATCCTCCCCTTTGGTGATTTCCCCAAAGTTTTAGGGGGAACTTTCAGCATCCCCAAATCCTCTAGTTGTTTAAAAAATTATGCTTAATGGAAAACCAATTTATAATATTTGTGCTTGTCAGATTCATTAGAATATTCTCATGCATAAGCTATCAGTTGTTGGAGAAGCCAATTTGAGTACATTTGGCCCTGAAGAGGAAGGGAATATCTTGTCAGGTTGAGAAAGAAGATCAAATGCATGTGTCTCAAATTCCCTTCTGCTGGGGTTTGAAGTTTAAGCCAGAATTTCTTCCTCATATCTCCTAGGCCTGAGTTCCTCCAGCATTCCATTATTTCATCATGCTCTGGTGCTTCTGAGAGCTTCCAATGTCTTAAAATTCATGAGAACTTATGACTAGGAGGGGCAAGTCTCAAATGTTTTCAGTTAGAGGACCACGCTGGGAGGCAAAGAGCCCTGTCCCAACTATAGCTATTGGAATCACTCTTCTCTCCCTCCACCTCCCCAACAGTACTGCAATTAGTGGCAAAACTGATGCTGCTTTTGGGAATTTCAAGGAGCTGATGTGTGTTTTTCATTAACATAAAAAAATTAGTAACCTATGCCAGAAACTGAAGCATTGGCTCTGCTAAACTATAATATAAACCTGAATATGCAAGAAACCAGCCTGAGATAACAGGAGGGTCCTCCTGGGCCAAACTGGGATGGACATCTTAAAGGAGGATTGTGGGGCAGCCACAGAGCCACTAACCCCTTAATGATATTCATCTATTCTCCTTCTCTCTCTTTCTCCCTACATGTTTGCTTTCAAGCAAAGCTTTTTTCCTGGTTTTAATCATACATTCTAATTAAAAATGGGTACCTCTCCAAGTTTATTGTATGTCTTTTGTTTTATGTTTCAAACACTCATCTTGAAAAAAAAGAGAGACAGAAAGAGCATGTGCCAAGGCTATTGTAAGGTGCCGATTCTATTTTAAATCCACTGCAGTGTATTTGAGATAGGGGCATGATACGATGATCTCTTTTATTACAACCATGATTAAACATAAGGAGTAGGATCAGTCTGCAAACTTATCACTATTCTACACTGTAAAATTGCCCAGGAGTAAAAAGCAAATACAAACAAGGATTTTTAATGAGCCAATGTAATAAAAGATCCCAGCGACAGGAAGCTGGTGGAAGTGCTTTGGCCCCTTCCAATGGGTGGCTTTGAATGGGACTCCTTTAAGAGCAAGTTTGAGTTGGGTCAGGTCAGTTTCCAAATATAAAATTTAAAATATTGCAGATTAGCTCTAAACAGTCTTAATCATTTAGAAGGAAAATTTTCTCATTTTCATTCATGGGGGAGGTAACATTGAACTCTAATCTGCAAGATACAAAAAGAAGCAAAGACAATTTACTTACAATACTTTCCCCTTTGTGAATTAGTAGAAGTATTTTGGCCATTTTAATTGACTTTAGATGTAATGCTGGGTTAAGAAAAAGGCCTCTTGAAACCATTACAACTAGAATTTTCTCCTCTACCACTCCCCCAATCATGCTCTGAGGCTTATATGAAGTCAACATCACAACCAAAGTTTGTGTTTTAACAATAGAAGTAATATTCTAATGATCAGATTGCAATGCATTTCAGCCATCTCTCTGCAGCTCAGCAAAAGCCCTTTGGCTTTCTTCTTCTTGAAGATATATATTTCTTCCACATAAAAATATTCTAAATGTACCAAAGATAGGTCCCCTAAAATAAAGCATTTAGATTAATTCTAGCGTATGATGAGTTTTCCTTTTTGACTTTTTGCATAAGAACTAGTTGTAATTTTAGACTTTGGCAAGATGGAAGGAGGAGAGAATGTGAGACTATTTCACCTTAAGTTTTATTCCCAAGGTGCTATATTGCTGATAAAGATTCTGTGATGGGTAAGGATGGACTTTCAGTCACTGACATGGGTATGTTCTTTGTGTGGCTAGGGGTATTCTGGGTGCTATGTGTTTGTAAGGGTGTTGGAGCACAGCGCTGGATTTCCTTTAGAGTGGGAAACACTTCCGTGGCCTTTTTTTGGTGGGCTTGTCAAAGCATGCCCATGTGTTGGACAATTAGATTCCAGTGGGAAACTTACAAAGGAAGGATGGACAGAAATTGTCTTGCTTCACTGTGACATTTTAACTTTTGGAAAAGAAAGTTGCTTTCTATTATTGTTCATAATTTTATTTTAAACTTGACCCTTTCTTCTGTCTAAACAATTTTTAAGAAAGATACATTTGATTCAGGGAAGATGTATTTATTTTTATGATTGCAGAGTCTCTGTCCAAGTTGACCAAAGCACTTACCAAAAATAGACTCCAAAATGAGAGGGCAGTAAATAAAGTTACCATTTTAGGAGGTGTAACTCATCTCACACTTGAGAGACACATATGTAAGTAAGGAGGATTTTCTTCTTGTTTTGAAGCCAAGAATATAATGACCACTTGATAATTTAAAAGGTACCAACTCCTTAAGGCTGTTTGCTAAGTTGCTTTAGAGGGTATAGACACTATGTCACTTGCAATTCATTGGAAGGCCACAGGCCATGTTTGAATTCTCTGCAGTGATTTGATAACATTGTGTTCTGTGAAGGTTCCAAAGTTTGAGATTTTTCTGGAATCCCCACTTCCTGAGAACATGATGCTGAACATCTACTAAGAATTGAGATATTTGAATAGAATCAGTGATTGTTTTAGGGAGGTCTGGAGGACCCAAACTGACTGGATTTCAAAATGTTGATCTGACTTCAGTGCCATTTTGATGAACAGTTTTTATATTTTTAACTCTTGATTTAAAAAATTCCTTTTGTCCCATGACCTTTTTGACCTTAAGAAGGTTCCATGAATTTAAAAAATGTTAAATGAATATTTCATCTGCTGAAAAAGTACATATTTTGAAAGGGAGGGTAGTTAAAGAATAACAATATACATAAGAGAAGAAAAAAACCTTAGTAATACTAAAAAACACAAGGAACCTGCAAAAAAAGGAGCCCACTGAATTTTGATTGAATATATATTCACAGAATTTAGGTGGAGATGTAAAGGTGTCAGAGAAAATTTGACACACCCATAAAAGTAGCAGTTGTTACCTTTTAGCTTCTTTCACCTTCTTTTTTGACTCAGATTTCCCTCATGACCCTTCTGTTCTCTAAGAACCTCTCACTTATTCCCTCAGAATGTGCCACCGAAGGTTGTAAGGTACACAAACAGTATATATACAGAGTCACACCGCCCCTAAAACGTTGACAGGTGTCTGCAATCCTCATGATTGGAGATAGCTTACTGTAGAAGTTCAAGTACAGCAATGAGGTTGATAAAGATTGAAAGAGATGGGGGAAAGAGACTGAGCTAGTTCATGTAACAGCTGCAACCATTCCCAAATGTTTTTCTGCATAATCATGCAAGAAATTCATCATGCATTTCCTATTAAATATTCATGCAACTTGCTCCATAGGAGGGCTGTGGTATTTATTAATTCCCTGGCGTTGGTAGGTTTTGGTACATCTACTGCCAGCAACAAATGTGTCATGCCTAGCAAATTCAATTCTTGGCAGAAATATTAGAATATAATACTTGCTTACAGGATATTGCAAACTTTAATTATGCCTAAATGATTTTCAAGATTACCTTGAAATAAGCAACTTATTCCTTTTGCTTTGGGATGAAAGGAAGGATCAGAGGGGTGGGGAATGGATGGGTACACAGAAACATTTTTTCTTTAAGTGCCCATATGAGAAGTGGGCACATACTACCACATACTAGTAATTACTATAAAAAGAAGTTGGGTCTAATGACTATCAGCAAGTGAAGTCATCTGCTCTTTCACGCAGTTGGAAGTTCATTATCCTAAGACTTTATTAACTGAAAAGATGAAAAAGAAAAAGTTAATTACCGAGTGGATTAAAGATGGCGGCTGAGTAACAGCTTCCCTGTAACTGGGCTTGGCGAATCTGGGGAGACAAGACTCCAGACATCGCTGGCCGGTGGGATCTGCCTATGATCATCCCTTTGAGGATACAGGGAGCCAGCAAGGGAC
>CAUYPK010012363.1:0-16733 GCA_963574355.1 Loris lydekkerianus | reverse complement strand
GAAGTATTTAATTTCTCTGTCATCAATGAAGCTCAGTTTAGCTGGGTATAGGATCCTGGGTTGAAAGTTATTTTGTTTTAGGAGATTAAAAGTTGATGACCATCCTCTTCTAGCTTGAAAGGTTTCAGCAGAGAAATCTGCAGTTATTCTAATGTTCTTTTCCTTGTAGGTAATGGTTTTCTTTCATCTGGCAGCTTTCAGAATTTTCTCCTTCATATTAACTTTAGTGAAATTGATTATGATGTGTCTGGGGGATGTCTTATTTGGATTGAGTCGTGCTGGAGTTCTGAAACTGTCTGCTATCTAAATTTCGGAATCTTTTGGCATGTCTGGAAAGTTCTCCTTCATCATCTCATGGAGAAGAGACTATGTGCCTTGTGAAGCCACTTCGTCACTTTCAGGGATCCCTATTAAGATGAATATTGGTTTTCTTCAAATTATCCCAGAGCTCTCTGAGAGAGTGGTCTGTTTTTGCTCTCCATTTCTCTTCTTCTTGAGAGTTTATGAGCGTTTGAAAGCTTTGTCTTCAATGTCAGAAATCCTTCTGTTTGCTCCATTCTGTTACTGAGAGATTCTACTGTGTTTCTCAGATCTTTGAGGGATGCAACTTCTTGTCTCAATGTGTCAAAATCTTTGGTCATTTGCTCTTTGAATCCGTTGAATTCTTAAGATAACTTTTGGAGTTCTAATTTGATCTTATTTGCTATCCAGATCCTGAATTCAATTTCTGACATCTCAGCTATTTGTATGTGTATTGGGTTTTGTGCTGTTTCTGTCCCATTGATCCTTTGGGGAGTTGATCTACTCTGATTATTCATATTGCCAGAGTTTTTCTGTTGTTTTCACCTCATGATTGTTTTTCACCATTGCCTCTGGCCGTCCTCAGAGTTGGGGAGGTGTCTCTCTAAGATTAGACCCCAGCGGGATCACTGTATTGTTGCTGGATCTTTGTAGGGAGTGACCCTGTGTAGTTCCTCTGGGGCTGCTCTAGCTAGGGAGTTCTGGTTGTGGAAGCAGCTCTGGTGTGTGACACAACCAGATACAGCAACAGGGCTGTGGGTGGTGTTCACGGTTCTGGGAGTTCCTGGCACCCAGTGACTTTGGCACAGAGAGCCCAAGGCTCCAGCAGTCTCTGGCCAGGAGAAGGGCTCTGCGCAGAGGCAGGGAGGGATCCAGAGGGCACATAGCTACTAGAGTCCCTGGCCAGATGAATGGGCTAGTGTGGAGGCTGGGAGGACACAGGAGGGAGGACGTAGGGTTGCGTGGCTCCCGCAGTTCCTAGTCAGGGAATGCGGAGGCCCAGTGGGTGTGGGTCCCTGGTCGGGGGTCGCTGCACAGCTCTTATGGAGGTCTGGGCAGTGCCAAGCCCAGGAGTTTGAGGTTGCTATGAGCTGTGATGTCATGGTACTCTACCCAGGGCAACAGCCCAAGGCTCCAGTGTGCCAAAACCGTCTCACTCTGCCCCTAAGGATTAAGGCTGTAAGGCAGCTAAGTCCCTGCCTTTAGGCTGCTCAGTCACTAGGTTACTTTGTCCCGCCCGATCCTTGCTCTGGGACCCTGAGGGTGGAGCTTGCCAGGATAGTTCTTTCACAATGCCTTCCAGCGCCCAGCTCAGTGGCTCAGGCTGGAGCCCCAGACAATGCCCAAATTTCTCCACACTCCTGCTCAAGCTCTCCCCGAGGCAGTTCAACTGAGTGCCAAGTCCAAGAACACCAAAACAGTTCACAGGTAAGGCCCTTCCGGTTTGCAGTCTCACTGGTGCTTGTACTCATGGTTGCTGGCGTGATTAGGTTGATTGAACACACGCAACCACTTGCCAGTTCTTCACTGTTTTTGTCCTCCTCTTGGAGTCCAGAAGTCCCTTGTTGGCTCCCTGTATCCTCAAAGGGATGATTATAGGCAGATCCCACCAGCCAGAGATGCCTGGAGTCCTGTCTCCCCAGACTCGCTGTGCCCAGTTGCAGGGAAGCTGTTACTCGGTGGCCATCTTTAATCCAATCCTTCAGGGCAAATATATTTCTGCATCATGTTTTTGCCTTTTAAAGTATATCTTGGCTCCATATTAGCTCACAGAGATCTTTTTCTTTTGAATGGCTCCATAGTTCACGGTGTGTGATTGTACAAATGTAGATAACTTGTGCATATGTATTTGTAAAAATCCATTATATTTAAGATTGAATTGTGTTCCCATGAAATTCACATATTGAGGCCCTAACCCCGATGTGACTGTATTTGGAGACAGGGGCCTTTAAAAGGTAATTACAGTGAAAGGAGGTCACAAGGGTGGGTAGAAGTTATGTCCTAACAAGAAGAGGAAGACACAGCAGAGCAATCTCTTTCCATGTGGGCACCAAGGAGAGGCCATGTGGGGACACAGTGGGAAGGCAGCTGTCTGCTGGCCAGGAAGATAGGCCCCTCCAGAACCCAGCCCTGCTGGCTCTCTGACCTTGGACTTCTCGCCTGCAGAACTGTGAGAAAACGAATTTCTGCTGTTTTATCCAGGAACTGTGGTGTTTTGCTAATGGATATTAGAAGAGTTAATTGCCAAAGAACTCCCAGGAAAACAAGCTAAAGATTGATGAATAAATGTAAACATTGTAACCTGTTTGTACCCTCATATTAATCTGAAATTAAAAATAACTTAAAAAAGATAAAAGATATTTCTGGAGAATCCTGAGGAGGAAGTAAGGAAAACCAGCAGCATTCTATTGATCACAGAGGTGGTGACAGTTTGTGTTAAGTCCTTTTAAAAATCAGCATGGGCCATACAGGCCCAGATCCGTTGAAGTGTCACCTTCTATTCTGACTCAGTCTTCTGAAGTCTTAGTCACACACTGTTTGTTGTCTTCTTCCACACCTTGGGCAGGACAGAGGGAAGCCACCTCATGACTGCAGGGCTCAGGGAGGGTGGATTTGAGGCAGCTTCTCCTGTTCTCTTGTCAAGATGTCTGTTGTATTAAAAATTCCTTTCTTACCTGGCAACTGCATTGTCTTAATAACTGGATCTCGGCATGATGAGTAACCAGACCTAGATTGAAACCCTGTGGTCTTGACAACAGGTGCACATAAAGCACTGTGGATACACACCAAGGCTTGATGGCCTCTTTCCCTGCTTGTGTGCGGCCATACCAGATTTCCTGTGTCTCTGAAAGGCAGCGTCCTTATCCCAATTCTTCACGTAGGTGCAGACCTCCCTCAGCTCATGCGAGGGAGCAAGCCCTGACTATGCTCTCTGTCCATTATGCACTCCACTGCTAGACATAGTCTTAATTTGATTTTCATTATTTTATTTATTGCTTTACAATGTTCTAGTGAATTCCTATTGTTTACCTGATTAGGTCTAAGTCCTTTTGTCTAAATTTCATTCTTTAATAGTGGGACCCCATGTAATTTAGTTGTATTTTGAATTATTTCCCCCACATTATAAGATTGTTAGACAAGTCACAAGGCATCACTTTGTGCTCATTAAAGCTGGCTCCTAGATGCCCCAGGAGGGCCTCTTCCTGGGCCTTTGGCACACCAGTGTCCTCTCCTGGAGAGTCTCTCTCTACTCTCTCTACTGTAATGAAGTCCTATCAGTCCTGTGAGTATTGACTGTAGGTGGTATAAGCTTCGTGGAAGAGACAGAAGAAAAATCCAGTCCTTCCTTTCATGTGAAACGCTGCAGCACAAACAACTGTCAACATAACTTGGCACCTACAACTAATGCTCTCAAATCATTAGCCTTTGATTTCCACAGTTTTTCCTTAGATTCTTCAACTATATTGTTAGTTCTTTGAAAAAGATGTTCTTGCTTTTACATTTATAAGTTAACCCCTGAAAGAACTGACCTTTATGGGGTCATGTGATCCACTCCTCTGGTTCTATGAAGTATTATACTTAAGCCATCTGGTCCTGGTAAGTTTTTGCTTCTCACACACACACACACACACTCACTCTCTCTCTCTCTCTCTCTGTCTCTCCTCTGAAGGTAATTCTCTTTTTGCAACTTACTCCAGGGTCTAGCATCTTGTACTGTTACAAAATTCTCCTTTAACATAGCTGAAATCACCCACATGTAGCTGGGATGCTGTTCCTTCTTATTGCCAGTCACTGAGAACATCTGGACAACAAGTGGGAGGCCTAGAGATACTTTGCTAAACAGAACTTTGAAAGACTGTTGCATTTCTTTACATGAATATCTTATAAATCTGATGGATTTAAGTCATCCAAAAAATCCTTGGAGTTACAAAAAGTGTGCCTCAATTATCTTACCTTAGTACCCTGCTGGTTTTTGAAAACTACAAAGTTCTAACCCTGAATCTTGGTGTTCTGTGTTTTTTTTTTGGCCGGGACCAGGCCTGAACCCACCACCTCTGGCATATGGGGCCGGCGCCCTACTCCTTGAGCCACAGGCACCGCCCTGTGTTCTGTGTTTTTAATCTTTCTACCTTCCTATTTATAGGGTACTATCCAATTCCTAGACTAGTACAGAGCCACTACAGATATAAGCAGCATAAAGAACAGTCCCACAAGGTCTAAGGTGCTCGGTGTAGCACTGTTACTCACCAGGAGATGCCTTTCCTGGTGGTGGGCAGCTTTTCCACACAGCAAGACCCTTTATAGTTTACCCGTGAGTAGCCATTTTCCCGGCTGTTTAGTAACTTCCTGTTTTCCCGACCATTCTCTCTTAGTAACTAATAAAGAATAATAGTTTAAGTCCCGAGGTGCCAGAGGATCTCTGTGGACAGATTGTCGCAGTGGCCTGTGTGTGCCCTCCCAGCTGACCCGTGCCCCTCAACACGGCCTGACAGGCACAGTGTGGCCAGTCTCCACTGTGCTCTGCTCTGGGTAGTTGCAGCTGCTGATGCCGCCTCTGGGGATGATGTCATGTATACATCACTTTTAGGAAGAATAATCTACCATTTGGTTTTGCCTATGAGGAATGAAAAAGGTAATGAAATCACTAGGACAAAAGTTATGGCTGAAAAATAAAGAATCAGAAAAAATTGAGTGGCAATGATATTTAATATTGTCCCTTATAAAACAGAAGATAAAATGAAACAGTTGTTACTTCAATAAGCTGGAGGCCTATAATTGTGACTGTCTGTATCCTTCCTTTGATTTTCTTCTAAATCTAGAAATTTTTCATTGGCTAAATCCCAGCATTTTTTTTCACCCTTGAGCCAACTTTTTGGCTTACTTGGGAACAGCTGCCAGTCAGTCAAAAGATGTACTCACGGGACTGCATGTGGTGGCTCACGCCTGTAATCCCAGCACTCTGGAAGGCCAAGGCGGGTGGTTGGCTTGAGCCAAGGAGTTCAAGACCATTCTGAGCAAGAGCAAGTCCCTGTCTCTAAAAATAGCTGGGCGTTGTGGCAGGCACCAGTAGTCCCAGCTACTCAGGAGGCTGAGGCAAGAGGATTGCTTGAGCCCAAAAGTTTGAGGTTGCTGTGAGCAATAATGCCATGGCACTCTACCCCAAGGTGACTAAGACTCTGTCTCAAAAAAAAAAAAAAAAAAAGTGCTCCAGGGAGGCCTGGCTCCCTCCCACCCAGGGTGTTGATGCAGCCACTGTTTTTAACAGATAGTCTGCCAGGCTGCACGAGAAAGTCCATCTCAGAGAACAGAGCTCCCCGCATCACTAGCAAGCTTGTAGGTGGTGCCAATGTTAGTTAGAGAAACTGTCAACAGATTTTAGGAATATGGCAAAGTGATGAATTTTACTATGTGCACGAAGTTAATGGGAAAAAAAGAATGCTTCTAAAATATTAGGAGACAGGAGGTGCTACTATTTAGTTGCTCTACTCCTAAAAGCAAAAACAAGCCAGCCCTTTGTCTAGCCTGCAATTTGGTTAAGAAAACAAGAATGTAAATATAAAGGTATTAACTGATTAGTGCCCACAATTTTATTCTACTTTCTTTGTGCTTTTAAGAACAGCTTTGATTTATTTCTTTAAACTGGCAATCATGCATCACTCCAATGTGCAGGTATGATCCATTTTATTAAAAAATTCCTGAATCAATTTCCTGGCTTATAAGGTATCCAACCAAGATTCCTGGTGTTCTCACCATAAGAAGGGCCTCTTTCAAAAGCTGCCTGCTTCTACGACCGCACACCCACCAGAAGTGCTGTGAGCACCTCGACAACAAAGCTGAAACCTGAGGAAGTCTGGTGGCACTCCAAGTTTCTGAATGGAATGCAATTCCATTAAGATTATTAGGTGACTTTATTGATATCCTCATATTTGTGCCAAATGGTAAAGCTGCCAAAGAAAAGACAGAACAAAAATTGACTCTTGGATTCTAACTCTTGAGTTTTTTGGTGTGGGAACTGTGTTTTCTTGTAACTTGCTTAGAAACAGCAGTCTCAGTTTTCAGGAAGCAAAAGGAAATGAGATATATCATCAATGTTACTCTTCCGTTCAGCTTTCAGCCTAAATGGTCCTGCACATTTATTGGCAAAGTAGGACAGGTAATAACAACGAACAAGAAAACTATTCTAAGAAGTACTGGCTCTAGCGAAACACCACCACGTCACGAGTGACTCGGTCATCTACCCAGGAGCGATTACTCTGCAAGGCTGAAGCTGTGCTAATTGGACTACGGCCTGCTGCCAGCTCATGTTGGCATGACCTACAGAACTCCTGGCCGACAGCCACTATGTCTCTTTAGCATAACTTTTGTTTTTTTTGGGGGGGAGGAGTGTAATTTAGATGGGAAGTGGAAATAATTTTTAAAATTTCTCCCAAGTGTTATTTAACTTCTTATCATGAATTAAAAGCTTAATTAAGTGCCCTGTTAAAGGCCCAGGATCTGTGATTAACGATGACAAAATAATAGTTATGAGTATTGATCGAGTGAGGAACTTTATAGCTTTGAATTTTGTCTCTAAATCTATTATTAATTTTAATTGAAATAGGTAAGAGGCGCCATAATAGGAAAGAAAGAAATGCAAGGGACATTTTGTTCATATACAGAGAAGAGTTTTAAAATGAAGAAATACACTGGCAACTAATATTATAAAATTTAATGCAAATAACGTTACTATCAAAGGCCTTGTTATAAATACATTTTAAAATGTTGATTATTGTGGTCATCATGTATCAGCTAGGGATAAATAAATATAGTGAAAAGAAACCTCAAAACTGGCTTTGAAATCAGGTCACTTAAAAATAATTTTTAGATATGTCTTAGGTTTTTGTCTACTCAACTCCTACTACCATGCCAAAAGAGGAATGCATTTCTGCATAAGTTTCTTTAAATAGGACTAACTGGCCTCAGGATTTAACAAAATTTAAGAGGTTTGGAAACAGCTTATGTGTCTCAGTTTTAAAATTAGCTATTGCTGTGGCTATTTTTACATTAGATTTTCCTCCCTCTGTATCAGCATCATCCCGAAGCCTGCGGAGATGGGACTGCTACAGTATCAGCTCCCGGAGATGGACTGCTACAGTATCAGCCCCCTTCTCAGGGCTGTGACTTACTCCACATCTGAGATGCAGGCCCAGACTTCAGGGCTGGAAGTCACCTTTGCGCTACTATAAATAAGTTCTGCCTTTAGGCATTTCAAAATTATCAGCATGGTTCTAGGACCAGCAAGCAGTTACCTGGAATATCTTGACTTCTTTTTATTTATTTGCTTCTTTTCTTGTCTGCTGCCAAATCTCACTAGTGCAACTTGGAAAACTGCACTACAGCTTTTAATGAGGATTTTGAGGTAACAGCCATTTCATCAGAGAAGACTATTCTTTCCTTTTATGGGAGTAAAAACACCTACTGTTCCTATAGCACCATCCTTCCAAGAAGTTTAACATATCACATTTCATTAAGCTGAACAGCAGGTCTACAAGTCAGTGAGCAACCAGCATTGTTACTCCCTGCACACTCATACTGAAATTGAGGTCACTAAATGTGAAGATTTCCTCAAAATCCTAACCCCCCCTGAAATGGTTATAGACACAGGCTCTGTGCCTTCTACAGTCTGCCTGTGCTGGAGGTTACTGTCCTCACCCAGGAATGCGGGGAGACTCCTGCTACAGAGTCGGGGTGAGACAACTAAGCTTGCTCCTGTGGAGTCCTACATTCTCCTTTCCTGACCCTTTGTCTCCCATCCTCATGGTCTTTCCCTACCTCTTAATCTGAATCTCTCCTCGCTTCCTGCCAGCAGGATCTCTTCTCTCTGCCCCCAGTAGGAACCTAGCAAAGTTCATGGACAAAACCTTCTAACCTCTAAGGTCCTCAGAAAGCCATCCAACTGCATCACTTCCAGAGAAGGACACCCCTTGCTGAGTCAAGTCTGTGCACTTGGTTGGTAGACAGCAACCTCTCTTGTGCACTCAAGGACTTGGGTCCAGCAGGTGGACTTGTGTCTCCTATGTCAAGTTTCCCCTCTCTTTTGGAACTTTCCCATCAGCCAGCTATCAGTCAGGATCTGCGGGGGTCACAGATAAAAACACTGAATTTTTTTTTTTTTTTTTTTTTTTTTTTGAGACAAGAGTCTCACTCTGCTGCTTTAGGCTAGAGTGCTGTTGAGTCATAGCTCACAGCAACCTCAAACTGCTGGGCTCAAGCAATCCTCCTGCCTCAGCCTCCCAAGTAGCTGGGACTATAGGTGCCTGCCTGGCTAGTTGTTCTATTTTTAGTAGAGACAGAGTCTCGCTCTTCCTCAGGCTATCTCAAACTCCTGAGCTCAAGCAATCCACCCACCTTGGCCTCCCAAGGCGGGATTACAGGTGTGAGCCACTGTGCCTGGCTTCTAAAACATCAAATCTTAATGGCTTAGCAGAAGTTTATTTTTCGTTCACATCAGAGCCTAGTGTGAGTCAGTTGGCTTTCCTGAGTGGCTCTCCTCCAGGGGGACTGTCTACATCATCTTAGAGTTCTTTGACACCAAAATGTGTCTAACTGAATGGGAACTTCTCCTGGTCTCAGACCAGGAGTGATGCATTACTTCACCTCCCATTTCATTGGCTAGATTTACCCATACGCCTTTCTAAGCGCAAATTCAGTCTCCCTAAGAGAGGAAAATTGGATGTGGCTGAGCACTGGGAATCTTCACAATAGTGTGCAAACATGCTGGAATTCCTCCCCATTTAAAAGAACACAGGAAAACTCTCTGACACGTTTCCCTCCAGCTACTTACCTACTTCTCAGATTCCTTTAATACAAAAGGCCTCAAAAGCAACTTACATTAGCTTTCTCTAGTTCTCTCTAATCAAATTGGGTTTTGCATCTACTGCTCCCCCAAAAGTGCTCAACGAAATCACAAATGGCCTCCAAATTGCTGGATGGTCAATTTTCAGCCTTAATTTTGGTTGGCTGCTGACATCAACTGATTGCTCTTTTCTCTGCCTTGCTTCTAGCATGCTGCACGTTCCCTGTCTCCTCCCGGCTCAGTGAATAATACTCCTAGCTCGCTGCAGGTTCCACGACTCGTCCCCGTTCAGTGGACATTCCTCCTAGATCGCTCCAGGTTCCACGTCTTGTCCATGTTCAGTAGATACTCATCCTAGCTTGCTGCAGGTTCCACGTCTCGTCCCCGTTCAGTGAACGCTCCTCCTAGCTCGCTGCAGGTTCCATGTATCGTCCCCATTCAGTGAACACTCCTCCTAGCTCACTGCAGTTTCCACGTCTCGTCCCTGTTCAGTGAATACTCCTCTTAGCTCACTCCAGGTTCCCCGTCTCGTCCCTGTTCAGTAGATACTCCTCCTAGCTTGCTGCAGGTTCCCCGTCTCCTCCTGGCTCAGTGGACACTCCTCCCGGCTCAGTGGACGCTCCTCCTAGCTCGCTGCAGGTTCCACATCTCATCCCCATTCAGTAGATACTCCTCTTAGCTCACTGCAGGTTCCCCATCTCCTCCTGGCTCAGTGGACACTCCTCCTAGATCTCTGCAGGTTCCCCGTCTCCTCCTGGCTCAGTGGACACTCCTCCTAGCTTGCTGTTGGTTCCCCGTCTCCTCCCCGCTCTGTGGACACTCCTCCTAGCTCACTGCAGGTTCCCCGTCTCCTCCCACCTCAGTGGAGACTCCTCCTAGCTCACTACACATTCCCCGTCTTCTCCTGGCTCAGTGGATAATCCTCTTAGCTCTCTGGAGGTTCCCCGTCTCCTCCCTGCTCAGTGGACACTCCTCCCAGCTCGCTGCAGGTTCCCTGTCTCCTCCCCGCTCAGTGGACACTCCTCCTAGCTCACTGCACATTCCCCGTCTCCTCCTAGCCTAGTGGATACTCCTCCTAGATCTCTGCAGGTTCCCTGTCTCCTCCTACCTCAGTGGACACTCCTCCTAGCTCGCTGTAGGTTCCCCGTCTCCTCCCACCTCAGTGGACACTCCTCCTAGCTCGCTGCAGGCTCCCCGTCACCTCCCACCTCAGTGGACACTCCTCCTAGCTCGCTGCAGGTTCCCCGTCTCCTCCCACCTCAGTGGACACTCCTCCTAGCTCGCTGTAGGTTCCCCGTCTCCTCCCACCTCAGTGGACACTCCTTCTTGGTATACCCTGATGGCTCCTCTTCATCTTCTGGAAAGCTTCCAGTGGCCTCCCAGGTCATTCCAAGTAAAAGCTAAGAGTGTCCACTGAGGCCATAGTCCAGCTCCACCACCTGTCTAACTCGGGTCCTCCTACTCTGCCCTTGCTCACCCTGGTCCTGTGTGTCAAATGTGCCATGTCTGTCAGCAGCCTCCAGGCCTCTTGCTATTCTCTGCCAGCTCACACTTACCCTAGCAGTCAGCATGGCCAGCTGCCTCACCACATTCAGCCTCTCCTCAAAAGTCACTCCCTTAAACAGGCTTCTCTCAACCACCTACTTACAATTGCAATACCTGTACCCTGACAGTCCCCAACTCCCTTCCCTGTTTTATTTCCCTAATAGCATCAAAGAAGTGTCTTTGATGTTTGCTAATTTACTCTCTTTCCTCCCTGTCTTCACCAGAATGTGAGCCAGGTTCACCCAGCACCTAGAATAGTCCTTTCGGTACACAGCAGGTCCTTGATAAATATTTGTTCAATAAATGAATAAGAAAAGTGAAGCCCAAAGAGGATGACTGCTTTGCTCCAAAGCCCACAGTGTATCCCACTGCCTCAGGCAGCTGCATCTCAGCTTTTAAGATCTGCATATTAATCTTTCTCAGAGGGAGTATCTCTTTCTCAGCTAGGTGTCTCCTTCAGAGTGTTTGTTCAGGTGGATGGGGGAGGTGAAAGGGTAGGCTCAGTGCTCCAGTGAAGTTACTGCTTTGCCTGTCTCATCCTGGGTAGGCCACTTCTCAGCCTATTTCCCACCAGAACTGTGCTCCCCTCCCCTGCAGTCATGCTTGAGGACAGAGTGCCACTGGCATCTTGTGCTGCCCACTCTGGGCTTGATGTGGGATGACATACAAGGACCATCCAAAGGTAGTCATGACTGTCTTATTGCTTCCTTAAAAGACTGAGCCTAAACCATCCCAGAAACATTAACAGTTTTCATATCCTTTAAAAACTTCCAGACAAGAAAATTCTGATTTCCTTGTTGGCATCTGTGTTTGGCAAAACTTTATTGCACCCTGTGGTGCTGACTTAACAACAAATGCCTTTTCTTTTCTGATCCTTCTGGGTCAGCTTTGCTTCTTGTTTAGCACTGAAAAGTGAGATTTTCCCCCCAAATGTTGAGAGGGAGAGAATGCAAGAGATAGGGAGTACAAAGCAGCAGAGGTCTGTAATATTTCTACCTAAAAAAATATAAGGTCCACCCACAAGGGTCACCCTTACTCCCACCCTATAGCCATTTTCCCCAGGAGCCCTTCTTCTCTAGAGGGTGAAAGAACATAGGAAACAGGCCACAGAAAGGTGACAGGGCTTTGACAGCAGCCTCCTGGCAGGTGCTCTTCCCCGGCATTCTGCGAGGGGCCAAGCAGCCCCTCCAAGAATGGGGCTCATGTGCAAATCACCATGGGTGGCATGTCTTCTAAGGAAGCACATCCCTTCCTGCCCTCTGTCCTCCACACACAATAAAACTGAACTTCACAATCATGATGTCACTTCCAGCACGGCTGGCATCCTGCCCAAAATGGTCTCCATGGCTACAGCAAGGACGAGTCTGCTGAGCCATCTTTATCCTAACCAGCAGCGGAAGAGTGGCCTTCCAGCGCTTGGTACCTCAGCCACTGTCTCTTCATCTCTTAGCATAAAACATTACTAATTGTCAATCAAATGGTCTGTCTTACTATGTAATGGAAGTACTAAGTACAATGGCTCATCTCCTACTATTTGCTGACATTCTTATCTGGGTGTGTTTTTTATAATTTTTATTTCGCAATATGAGGGGGTACAAGTATTCTTGTTACAGAGATGAACTGTATAATGCTGAAGTCAGGGCTTTTAACATGCCATGCCTGTCACCAGAATTCAAATCAATTTCTGATTTGATTCAGAAGTGAATGATTCCATTCCATCCCAGAGTGCTAGGATAATGGTCTCCAGTTCCATCTAACTTGCTGCAAATGACATTATTTCATCCTTGTTACTGCTGAGTAGTACTCTATAGATATATAGTACTCTAGAGTACTCTACTATACTATATAGAGTACTACTATAGTAAATACTGTGTATATATGTACATATATATATATATATGTATACGTATACTGCTATACTGCATGCATTTTTATTATTTTTTATTTTATTTTTTTTGAGACAGAGTCTCACTATTTTGCCCTCAGTAGAGTACTGTGGCATCTTAGCTCACAGCAACCTCAAACTCTTGGGCTTAAGCAATTCTCTTGCCTCAGCCTCCCAAGTAGTTGGGACTACAAGCACCTGCCACAATTCCCGGCTATTTTTTTTGTTGCAGTTGTCATTGTTTAGCAGGCCTGGGTAGGGTTCAAACCCTCTAGCCTTGGTGTGTGTGGCCGGCGCCCTAACCACTGAGCTACGGGCACTGAGCCTGCATGAATTTTTATATGAAGAGCTGACACTCAAGCCCTAGAAATCCTAGGGACCATCATTCCATTTTAGAAGAGAAAAAGAAAGACAATTCAGGTATTCCCTGATGTCTAGAAGGAGGCCTTTGTTTTTGCTTCTTCTTTCAGATTAGAGGCTGTGCTGGCTCCAGGGTGGCTCTCATCTGCTACTATTGGCACTGCCCATCAGGACTCAGGGTTCTGGGGTAGCTGCATGACTGGACAGTAGCTGGATTTGGCCTCTAGTGACCAAGGAGGTGGGGTAGGGGCAGCAGTTTCATTTGGAAGTGTTGTGGGCCAAGAAGGAGCTCTTACACTTGACCATGCTGGCCCCTGAGAAGAGCAGTGGTTGACCACAGCTGCCAGGAGAGTACAGAAGGGTCAAGTATAAGAAAGGAAGCTGGGACTACAGGCAACTGCCACCATATCTGGCTAGTTTTTTTTTCTATTTTTAGTAGAGATGAGGGTCTTGCTGTTGCTCAGGCTGGTCTCTAACTCCTAAACTCAAGCAATCCACCTGCCTCGGCCTCCCAGAGTTCTGGGATTACAGGCGTTGATTGCCCAGGTAGGTTTAAAGATTTCTAAGAAGCTAATCTTTCTTACATTCTATGAACCACATGTCAGTAGTTCCAGGCAACTACTGATGAAGGCAGTATTTGGAATGTTTGCTTGTTTATCACTTTAAAAAAAAAACAAAAAATAAAAAAAAAACTTATTTATTTAAGAAGAAAAGGTATAGAAAAAAAATCATGCTTGTTTATCACTTAATTCAAATTCTACGAAACCATTCCTGAGCTCAGTGACCACTCAGCCCGCAGGAACATTTCAGAGTAGGACATGGCACACTGTGGAAGAAGATGCCCTGCGTGGGGGGCCACGGGCAGGTGCAGAGGGGAGGTCCTCACAGGAAGCCTCAGCAATAAGATAGCTTCCCAACGAGAGCGCCACCGAGGGTTGGCTCACATGGGAACTGTCACTGGGGGTGGCTCGCATGCCCCATTAAGATACGTGGAGCTGGATTATTGGCAACATGAATTCACGTTTCACAGGGAACAGGAAGTGTCTATTCTACCTGAAGATTTCAGGAACATGACATGCAACCAGAATGTTGTAATGGCTGGGAGATGTAGATGAGGTAGGGACAACAATCGCCTTACAAGGTCAGGAAGAAAGAAATTCAGCACGCAGCAAAGTCTCACTCAACAGGAATACAGTCAAAAAGGTCAAACAGGTTTTGTGTGATGCCTCTTTTAAAAAGCACTCACTGGTACAGAAATAAGTAATTATCAGGGATTTGGTCTAAAAAGACACTTAAAGCTATGTCATACACACGTGTAGCCTGTCTCACTCTAAGACTTCAGAATTTTAGGGTTTTTAGGATAAGAACTGGGCTCAGGACTTAAGTGCTAAGGTGGGGCTGACTGGGGCTTAGGGCACCTGGTCCAGGGAGTCTCAGGAAGGGCCAACAGTCACTGGAGAGAGATGACATTATAGGAAGTAGAATTTTCACTTGCATATATATTTTAGTATAACTTAATTTTTTAAAAACCAGTAAGAAATATATATGAGATGAAATGGTTCTCAAACAGAGAACAAATTGACTATAAGGCCCACCCTCTTCTCCAAGACCACTCTGGATAACTGAACTCTTCAAATATTTCCAGAGAATTCTAGAGTTGCAGTAAATAAGGGGCATTCTTGTAGTCATCTAGAGAAGTAAGGGATTTCCTTAGATTTGGCAAATGTGTCCCAGGGTGTAGGCACCGTGGTGAGAACTTTTGTATTTAGTATCCTCTCACGTACTGGTTGCAGAAACCTGACTGGTCGAGCCATCATCAGTGCAGATGAGGAAAATGAAGCTCAGGGTCCGTGGCCAGATCCCAGCTGCCACATCCTGGCATCCACACATGACTTGGAAATGACGTGTCGCCCCCATCACAGCCCCAGCCACGCCACCTGCAAGTGGTTTGTCCTTCTGTTTCTAGTGCTGGGATCTCTCTAGCTGTCCACTTAACAGTGGTACAGGGAGGGAATGGAGCATCCCTGGTGAGGATGTAACGAGGGCCCTGATGTGAAATGCTGAGTCCTCTTTTATGTCAGCTGGCTGCCCTCCTGCTCAGCAAGGTGACAGCAGGTGCTGCCCAACAAGGGAAGGGAGTCCCACGACCCCTCACTCCCCAGGCCTGTGTGCCCGTTTGTTTTCTATGCTGACTCTGGTGCCCTTCTGTGGAGTAGGTGCTGCCCCATCACTGTCACATTACAACCTGTTCCACTCTCTATTTTCCAGGCCTCTGAAGGCATCTGCGTTGGTGACCTCTGGGGTTTCATGCTAATTGTGCTTATTAGCACCTAACATCTGGAGACAAGGTCTGCAGCTTCTCCCAAGACTGCTGTGAAGAGCTGCTCCGTGGAAAGCTGCAGCACTGCACAACTTGGCCCTATCTTTAAAACCCCTGATGTGAGCTGCACTCCTGGAAGCTCCCCACTGGGGATGTGGTACACAATATCCCTTCCAGCTCCTGCTCAGCCAGTTTTCTATAAGTTGATAAATATCCATTAATGACCACACAAACAAACCAAATTATAGAACCTCCTCAGGCACACTGACCACCAAGTCATTTTTTGTCTGTCCAACTGTTAATTGAGGCCCAAGAGTTGCACACTGTGCTGGTGGTGCACAGGGAACCCAAAGCATCACCCTCAGTCCAATGGAAACCAAGGGAAATCTGATAGGAGGGTCACTTAAGGCCAAGAGTTTAAGACTAGCCTGGGCAATAGTGAAACCCTGCTACAGAAAGAAATAAGTAAAAATATTAGGCAGGCATGGTGGTGGGTGCCTATAGTCCCACCTGCTTGAGGCTGAGGCAGGAGGATCTTTTGAGCCCAGGAGTTTGAGGTTGTCATGAGCTGGGATCACATCACACTGTAGCCTGGGGTGACAGAGTGAGATTCTGTCTCCTCTTCCCACAAAATATAAAAAGAAGGAAGTCAGGATGAGGAAGCTGGAAGAAGAGGAAGGGTGACCAGCTTAATGGTGTGCTGCTGTGAAGCCCGTCTTTTGAATTCCTGCACCTCAAACTATCCAATCAAAGTACCAAAATGACTGAACTTGTTGAAGTGATTAAGAAACCAGAGTGGAGTATTTCAATAACAGCGTGAAAACAAGTTTATAATTCTTAGAATCTTACTATATTAATGGTGAAAACTACTGGTTGCATTTATTTTTCCCCTAAGCAAGGAGTGGTGTGAATGCTTTCATTCTCTTACTCTCAAGGGAAATCTAGCAATCCCTAAACTATCTGAAAGAGAGAAATCATAGCAGTGATTCAGATCCCACATCTAGGACTGTAACAAACTTGGGTTGAACTACTCAAAACCTAACATGTAAGTGAACCAGAAACTACAAGGTTCTGAGCCACAGGTGAGGCTCAGTTCCCTTAAAGAAGAATGCTCTGTTCTTACTCTGTGCCTCTGACACTTCACGTGCATCAAAAAGAAACCTGGCAGTGGTTCAAACCCAATGCGTGGGTGACGTGGACATCAGCCCCCAAACCCCCGGGGGATGTGGTACACAAAATCCCTTCCAGCTCCTGCTCAGCCAGTTTTCTATAAGTTGATAAACATCCATTAATGGCCACACAAACAAACTAAATTACAGTACCTCCTCAGGCAAGCTGACCACCAGGTCATTTTTTGTCTGTCCAACCAGCGCCTGCCAGAAGTATTCACTGCATGCAGCCAGCACAGCCCGGTGGGCCCGGAACTCCTTCCTCTCCACGATCAAAGTCACGTCACAGAGAATGTCCTTTTTCCGCTGGTCATTGAG
>CAUYPK010012361.1:0-21347 GCA_963574355.1 Loris lydekkerianus | reverse complement strand
CAGCGGTATAAAAGTGTTGTCTTTTCTCGGCACCAGTGTTTCTCTTTTTCTTTTCTTTCTTTTTTTTTTTTTTAAATTAAATCATAGCTGTGTACATTGATTTCATCATGGGGCATCATACACTAGTTCCACAGACCAGTTGACACGTTTATATCACACTGGTTAACATAGCCTTCCTGGCAATTTCAGTTATTGTGTTAAGACATTTACATTCCACATATGTGAAATTTTCTGCTTTTTAAACCTCATGTTGTCAGAAAGAATTAGGCTCTTCCAGATAACTGAAGACATTCTGTTCATCCCAAGGTTCTTAATTACTTCTGCAAAGTCTTTTAACATACTCGAAGTTCTAAAATTAGGCATGGTTCTAATAACATTTTCATATGTTGACATGTACCAAATCTTCCTGACAACCCTATGATATCTGTGCAGTATTACTCCTCTAGTTTTATATAAGATAACAGGATTAGAGCACAGAGAGCTCAGTGATTCACCTAAGATTAGCTAGTTGGTAAATGGCAGAGCTTGGATTATGAAATTAAACTGTCTGGCTAGAATCCATGGGGTTAATACTTAATAACCTGGAGATGTTTTTATCTCTTGTTAAGTGTAAAAAAAAAAAGGTTAAAATATATTATATATGATACAATCTCATTTTTATAAAAATATTGTTTATCTCTGGGTGGAAAAATGGTATTATTTTTTATTTGCCATCGATATTTAAAAAATACTTTTATTTTCCTAATCATTATGGTTACCCAAAGAAGAAAATATCCAGTAAACTAAATCTGTTGGTCCTGGGATTTTAAAGATAATTGTTGCCATGCTATTTTCTAACTATAATGCACAGGGACTGAATAAAACTCAATGAACTTGCTTGGTGGTGGTGTACAGCCAGGTTTGTTTTAGCAGAAGTGACTGTTGCAGTCTGTGACTAGCTTAGTGGCTGGGTACTTACTGCATTCCATGAGTTGTTCTGGGAGATAAATGAGATAATAGGTGTGAAACAACCTTGAAAACTACTTTAAAGCAGCAAGCCAAGGTGAGCCAGATGGAGGTGTGGAATACGAAACAAGGTAATTCACAATACTCATGTCATCAGACTAGTCAACAAAAGCCCTTAGTTCCTTATAACCATAAATGCTTTATGACCTTACTTCTAAATGAGAATACAATTAACTTTCCAATTGGAAAATCTCTCTCCTTCATTCACTTTTTATGCAATAACTGGGATTCTCTCCTTAGTCTCTTCCAGTAATGCACTCAGTTCCAGGAATAATAGAAAATGGAACAGAAAGTACACGGCCACCTGAAGGAATGGAATTGCATCCCTAACTAGGGCACCTTTCACAAGCCAGGCGTTGCCTATATTGTATCTCAAGGATGTGACATGAATTTAGAGAAAAAATGTGTGATCATTCTTCTAAATACTTTTGTCATCATGTTGTTCAGAATTTCAAAGGAATGATGGAGAAACATAGTAAAACATCAATAAGGGAGTACAGTGTGGTCATTTGAAAAGGGAATTTTGGTGTCCCACAGATGTGCCTCCAAACCTTTAATTCTGCCAACAAGAATATACACATCTGTGACCCAAATACTTGATTTGTTTCTGTATCTTTAAAATGAACATTGTTCCAACTCATAGATTTCCTGTAAAGAATGAGATGATGTGGGTTTAGTACATAAGGCACACAGTAATGCCCAACATTAACAGTCTGTGGTTCACTTTTCTGAGAATACTGTACCAAGGATGTCAGGCCAGGAATAAAAGCCTTAGATTGGGCTTCTCAAGAGGTAGGCCCTGACAAAGGATTCGAGTAAAGAGGCTTATTTCAGAGATGATCCCAGGAAGTGCTGGTAGAAGAGGAGGAAAAGGAAGCAGAGGGAAGGAAGACAGTTCAGAGTGCATGAATGAGCAAGTTAACCATCATGAGCAGCTGGGGCTCAGTCCTGGTGGTGATGTTAATGGCATAGGTTAGGTTGAAGCAGCAGCAGTTTGGGTATTTATCCACCAACTCCCAGTCATTATCAAGTGACCATACCTCTTTTGTCCAGCCAAGCACCTCCTGTGGCCAGAAAACAACTCCAGTGCGTACAAAAGAAAGTGGGTATTGGAGGGGGGGATTGTGGGTGGGACACTGACCGAGTCAGGTTACAGATAACATTATGCTTTCCTTCTCTACAGCGTAAATACTGAGGCTGTTGCTGGTTGCAAGGAAACCACTTTAGGATCATGTGTGGATCCACATAAATGGTTGTTGCTATAACAAATTTAAAGAGGTAAAAGAATGCTTTTGACAAAATGGCCACGGCCTCTACAACATTCAGCATTAACTTAAACAACTTTTTTGGTGGGGAGCAATGAAAGATACCTGCAATTCTAGTAGCTACTGGACAGCTCAGGTGTGTAGAGAGAATAACAACTAAGAAAAACATTTGCTACTAAATACCCCTGCCTTCAATTTCACCAAAGGTTGTGCAGTAGCTATTAATTGCAGCCCCTACAGTGGGTAAGAACACATATCTGGCTCTTGGAATTTCATTAGACATCAAAAAGCACTTTTCAGAAAAGAAGTCCTTTTACAAATGGGACGATTAAAGTAAACATTATTATGATAGTAATAAAATATCTGAGTTGCGTAAATTTAACAGATCATTTTTTAGCTCTCTAGGATTGACAAATCATTTCTGAAAATTCAGTCTCAGGCTTCTGGAGAAGAATCCCTATTCAATTTCTATTTAGTCATTCTGATACGTTGTAATATCTATTCAAAGAAAGCAATCATTTGGGATCCATATTTGTGTTTCCCAGCATAACATTCTACACAAATGCCATTTTCTCACTGGAGCCAAGTTCCCTTGGCTACAGAAAGCTCTTTGCTGGATGTGGTTTCATCAGTCTCAAGGGGTGCTGGGCAGATTCTTGCTATGTAGCGCCCTACAATGTTCTCTGATCCAACACGAAACTTCATCCCAATGTCCCTCAGCGGATCTTTACAGAACTTCGCTTCTTGACAAAGTTATGAATGCTTTCAGTAGCTGGCCAGGGCTACAGAAGGAAACTGACCCTTGGATCCCCAATACCCAGGGACCCTGCGGCGGCCACGGGCCAGCACGTCTCGCCCGTCAACTTTCCGCCTGCAGGTGGCAGCAGCGGGCTCCGAAGCAGGTCTCTCTGCAGGTAGCGGCGGCTTCAGGCCGGCGTTCCGGAGCGAGAGCTGGAGCACCACCAAGAATCCACACCCAACCGGGACGGTCCATGGGGCTGAAGTAAGTAAGTGTTAAAATAACCTGTGATCCTTTAATATCCTGAGTAAAAACAAACATTTTGAAGCAGCAACAGCAACTCATTGCATCCCCGTTCCCTTCGGTTCGCCCACTTCCCAAGTCCAGCAGCCACTCGGTCCTCCCCCAGAGCGGGGTCTGCTCCGTAGTTCTCCGTGTTCCCGCCCTTTAGACCCTCGGAGCCGGTGCCTGGTGGCCAGCAGTGCGCCGGTGGCCCCGCACGCTTCTTCCTCGCCTCCTCCGGCCTCTCCCCACTCGGATGCCTCGGCTGCACCCCTATTTTTACCACCCACCCCCTTCCTAACCCTCCTCTTCGTCCTTTCTCCATAAGCGCGCGCGCACACACTCACACACGCAGTTCACTCCCGCATAATGCTCCGGGGTCGGCCGCGGGAGCAGGTCCCCCACCAACCCAGCGAGCCAAGGACATGCTGCCAGGACTCCTCGCTCCGAGGCCCCGCGGTCCCCACCGCCAGCACAGTCGCAGCCACGGCTCCCGCCGCTCCTCCCCTGCAGGACACTGCTGCCAGCAGGCGACCCCGGAGAAGTTGGCCCCCGGGGAGGGGCGGCGGGGCGCAGGTTGAAGGATTTGTCGCAGGAGAAGGATTAACGCATCTGGGCAAGGGGAGGGGCCGCGTCCGGCCGGGACGCGGCGGGGACCCGGCATCAGCGCGCGCTGCAGCCGCCGCCTCCCGGGACCGCGCGGCCCGGACGCCCCCGCCCGGCCCGCGCCCCGCACCCCGGCCCCGCCCGCCGGGCCCCGCAACGCAGGGCGCAGAGCAGCCGCGGGCTGCGTAGGGAGGCGGGCAGTGGCCCGCGCGCGCTTCTGCCGCCCCCGGAGCCGGCGCGCGGAGAGCGCGGGGCGAGCGCGCGTCGGGCAGCGGCCGCGCCGGGGGGCGTGAGGCGAGCCCACGCGGGGAGCGGCGGGCGAAACTTCGGGGGCCAGATGCCCGAGGGCGCGGCGGCGCCGCCAGGCTGCAGCTGCTGCCCCTGCGGGCCCTGGGCGCGTCTCCGCGGGCGGCGCTGCTCGCGGCGCGGCGTGTGCACCGAGCGAGTGAAGGTATGTGTGGCGGGCGCGGCTGGAGCTGCCGCCACCGCCGCCGCCGCGCCAGCAGGTCCTAATGCCTGTCACTTCCCAGGACGCTGGCAGCGGCAGCCCGGAGCCCCCAAGCCCTCGGCAGGTTTGCCTGTCCTTCCCCGCGATCTGATTGGATAAAGTGGGGGCTCGACGGTGGCCGACGTGGGACAGTCTGGCTGTGGCAGGGGTCTCGGAAACCATGGGTTATTGCAGTGGCAGGTGCACGCTTATCTTTATCTGTGGCATGCAACTGGTAAGTGACACTTGAGTCCTTTTATTCTGTAACGTGTCTTTGAGATACTGGGCAGGGGAGTGCAATAAAGGGTCTGCCATTGACTAGAATGGATTTAAAAAATAAAAGAGAAGGTGACAGATATATTGCTTATATTTAAAATGATCTCAGGGAAACGCACTCTATGATACCGGAGAGGTGAGGCTTTCAGCCCCCACCTATTTCTGTCCCTTTGAGGACAGTTTGGCAGGTTCGGGTTAAACTTGTTGTATTTAATTTCTTTAAGCAAAGAAATATGTAACCTTTGTTCCTTTATGCTCTGTGTTCCTATTAATGTAACAACACGATTGTCACATACAATTTGCTATACAGGTGTTAAACAGAAATGTGGAATTTTGGACTTTACTTCTATATACTAATTTTTCAGTATCTTGTTTCTTCATTGACGTGCGTTAATTTTCTAGGACTATATTGTCTAACAAGTATGATGCTCTAAAAACCACTGTATGGGGCATATGGTATCCTTACAACAGTCGTATCCAGAAGCGACATTGAGTTTTAAAAGTATGTAGATTGAAGGAAAATACTTAGATGAACTCAGCAACACCATTGCCGTGGACTGAACCAGTAACCTTTAAATCCAAATTATTACAGACAATTCCAAGGAAAAAAATTTTCTTCCTTGCATTATGAGTGTTACTGCTCCTGAAATAGATACTGTTGTCTGATCCCATAGAATGGAGAATTTATATGTACTTTTTGAGAATGTTGTACAGTTGCAAAGAGGCAAGGAGCAAATAATGGAAAACGTCATGTTTCTCAATTTCAATTCTCTCAGGGTAATGGAAGGAGGGGCTGAGGAGAGAGTTTACAGGTGGAAAATATACCAGTGTATAATTCGAGGTGGCAGGTGCTTGCTCACTCTTGTCACCAAATAGCTTTCCTTAGAAAGTATAAATTAACTCGAGTCGTCACCCATATTTCCAACAATTGTTTCATAAAGGCTGAAAGCACTGTAAGACCAAAGGAGATTTTTGAAGAGTCCCATCAGTAAAGTGTTGAAAAGAGCAAGGATTTGCTATTGAAACTGATAGAAGAATTCCTTAAGTATTCTTCATTGTTTACCAGTTGTCCTGAAGCCAATGAGTGTTTGTTGTTGTTTGTATATTTGGCCAAAGAAATGTGTTTTGTTGTATATTGTCTCATGATTTATTTTTTTCCATGAAAGTTTATTTAATGAAGTCTATTTTGATCTGTGAATTATAACCTCATTACATGGTTGTAATGAAAGAAAAATGGAACTATAAATATAATTTTAAGAATGTAACATTTTCTCAATGATGTTTAAACCATTTTATGTACCACAGATTCTTATAAGTTTTGCAATAAAGGATTTTTGCTCTTAATGATGAAACTAACCAGAAAAATGATGGAGTTTACTTTGTTAAACCACTCATTAGACCAAGTATGCCAAATTGTATAAACATTATCAAAACATTTTTATTTTTATATATGATTCAGACAAGAATGCATTTGCTGATTCACTGTGTGAAAGCATAAAACTGTGAGAATGAGTGGGTGAGTAAAGCATTCTTATGCTCTTTTCAAAAAATTAGAAATCTTAAAAATTTGATTTAACTTTTAAGCATGTCATGTAATAGGGCTCTCTATGGCAAATGTATGTGTTAGATCTATATAACATTTTGTATGATGAATATAAACTCCTGAAGAACCTAATTATTTTAGAAAAACATAAATATACCAATAAGGGAGTTAAATATACAAAGTAGCACAATAAACCTAATGGTTTCTTTGTGTTTGGGTATGTGAGCATGTGTACCCACTACAGCCAGGCGGGCATACATGCAGTGGTGTATTGGAGAGGTGCCACTTCACTTAGGAAACAGAAATTCTGAATCAGAGCTAAGTTCCCTAACAACATAGAGGTAGCAGTAAAACAGGAGTGTTCCATCAGAGCAAGTATACTTTGGTTTCCTAAGGAGTATCCTGTGCTCTGTAAGAATCATGTGACTTTTCCCATTCAGACTTTATGTGCCACGAGACTAATATAATTAGCAGCCATGTTAATGCAGATGAAGAACAAAAAACGAAGGATGAAGAAATTTCAATTAGCTCCATAGGGTGATATCATCAACTTTAAAGTACTTCAGAGATTGTAATTGTTGCTTCTTAGAAGTATAGTATTTCATTTTAAAGAAAACAGTTCTTTTGCAAGTTAATATTGGCAAAGCACTGTATTAAAAATAGGTGGTCATATATATAGGTACATATATATTTTTTCCATTTGTGCTTCATCGATTTTAAAAATTTTTTGTGTCTTTGAGTTATTATGAGTAATGATAGTTTTACAAATAAATCAGGTTTCCAGGCTAAGTTATGACTCATATGTACCTCTGAGTAACACAAAAGTTCTCCCAGTTTTGTTTGCTTCTGAAGTGCTTACTGCATTTTTTAATAATATTTGAGTGTCTTTGTATTTCATTCCTATATAGGAAAAATGTTAGATTTATTAAAATTAATTGAGGCAAAGATAGTTTAGGATAGAAACTTTAAGTACTTTAAAATAACTTTATTAAGATTTTGAAAACAATTAATTTCAATTCTGTAAGTAGAGTATTTGGATTTTAATTAAAGTTAAAGGAATATTTCTATCTACATCAATTTGCAACTGATGTTGGGAGAGTATGAAGTAGCTTTTGGTACTGTGGAGGTGGAGACCTCGTTCATCAGGCTATTTATCAGAGCGGACAGTGTTTTGACCGTTTAACAAATAATGGATAGAAACAAATGCTCCAGAGAAATTTACCTGTCAGCCTTCTGTATCTTTGCTTTTAATTATGGTAAATGTGTATTTAATTTAATGTTTGGCAGACTACAAATGTCAGTAAACATATTTTTTAAAGAAAATCAAGAAGTCAGTTTATAAGACAAGAAAGTAAAATTGCACTTTGTAATGGAGATTCATTACAAAACTTCCATTTTATGAAAAAAATGTCTTTATGTATCATAAATTAACACCATTGAGCTGTGTGGTTATGCCAACTTCAGATTTTCAGGTGATTCCTACAAAAAAAGGGGTTCGATCTCTGTCAATGAATTTACTCCATGTACAGAAACCAGAGTTTAAGCTCATAATCTATAGAAGGTAATTTTCTTTTTTTTATTTTTTTTTTTTATTGTTAAATCATAGCTGTGTACATTGTGCAATCAAGGGGTACAATGTGCTGGTTTCATATACACTCTGAAATATTCTCATCAAACTGTTTAATGTAGCCTTCATGGCATTTTCTTAGTTATTGTATATAGACATTTGTATTCTGCATTTAGTAGGTGGTAATTTTCTTTTTATCCTTGCTGTCCTTAATACTGAAAATTGAAGATTTCAGATGGTAAGAAAAATTTTCACTACATTTTACAATGGTGCATGTAGTGGTATAAGAAGAACCATTTAGCTTCTTATTTACTATTTACAACTTTCAACAGCTTGTGAACCTTTAGCTATTTTTTTAATTGTTGGTTTGAATCAAGGAACACTTTATATAAATGTTAAAATAATTACTCTGATACTTCTCAGTGAAAAATCACTCAGTTATAATGTGGAAGAAACATAACTTATTTTAGATTGAAAAGACAGCTTTGTTTTCAAGTAAGGAAACTCAGAATCGCCTACATTTTTCTACATCAGATTCCTATGTGGCACAAAGCATATGTGTCATAAACTATTGAAAGAAAGTCCAGATTTATATTCAACAGATTAGCACTTGAAATGCCATTCTTGCTATGAGCTATATAAAATATTGCTAACTTCGAGCAGGTGCACGTAACAATTAAATTAGTACACGTGTGTGCAGCTGTGTGAAGCAATATATTTGAGACTTAATTAAGAATGATCAGTTGTTTTTCACTGCACAATTATGAAGCATTTTCAGAGATACACATTTATTTTTTAAAAAGGTAGTCATGAGTATTGATACGGACTAATAAAAATTTATTATAACAATGGAGTACTTAAGTGATATATGCAGCATTCATACTCACATGCTATTTGATTACTTTTTAGAAAATAAATCATTGACACAAAGTAGCTGGAAAAATGAGGGTAGAATCTTCTGATTTTCCCAGGACACCTTTGATAAGTTTGACAGTTCTTCAAAAGTTTAGAACTTTATCTGCCACAAACACTGTACCTAAAATTTAATTTTAAAATTAAACCAGATTGAATCTAAATTAAACTTTAGATTCACATTACATTCATGATAAAATCTTGAAGTTGTTAACCAGTGTTCATGGAGAAGACTGAAAATTCCCATCCATTATTTTGGAAACTTATGATGCAGAAATATGCTAAGTTGTAACATGATAACTTTCTTCTTTTTAAGTGTTTTCTATCTTCTGTCCTGCACATTGTCAGACATGTTTTGTTGTAATTCAGCACTACTCTTCTCTATCTGATGTTCACCAACAAAGATACAGAACCTTCTGGCAACGGTGTCCGGCTCTGTTTCTTGGTTCACACAACAAGACGCAACACCTTTTCTTACATACATCTTAAGTTTCAAAAAGTCAACCTTTATAGAAATATTTCCGGCTTTTTCAAAGAAAGACTCAGATTGGCGGTAATTTTCATGAAAAATTCAGAGTCATCTGTGGCTTTGGGGCCCACGTGGGGGGAATGACCCAGAAATGCAAATGGACATGGTCTCCTTCTTTTACCTATGATGCTTCTTTACTTTGTGGTCTAATCCTTTTCTTGTCCCGTCAAAAACTTTAGAATGGAAGTCAGGGAGGCCTTAAAGTAGGACATCTTTATTTTATGGTAGATTTTCTTTTCGTCTTGTATACACATGTGCTTGAGACAAAGAAAATCTGAGAGAAAGAAGCTCCTTTTTACACTTTTATGTTTATACTGGAAATACAAGTATTAAAATTATGGCATCAATTGCTTTAAGTATTTGTGTACACCGTTAATGCCTACAATTTTAAAGATTACATTTCAGTTACATTATTAGGTGTATTTTCAAGCAGCTCAGCGTCATTTTTCCATATGCAGCTTGAAGCTAATATTGCTATTAATGGAAATTACCCTATTTCCAATAACATACAAACGTCAGAAATCAAACACACACAGAGGAAACATTTCTATTATTTTTTTTTTCTCTTTTTACTTTCCACTTACCAATGAGAATCTTTTCTGTTTTTTCACCTCTACAGTGAGCTTTTCCAATTTTGGTTTTCTTTTTTTCTCCCTCATGGACTCTTGACTGATGTTTATTTTCAATATGAGAAAATACACAGGCCATTGAGATAAAATGTATGTAGGGTTTCTCTTCCTCAAACAATAATAGAAATAATTACTCTATTTGTACCTAATTTATATAGTGAGGAATATAATTACATGGAGCATTTATTCTTTACCATCCCCATGAAATTAAAGGGCATCTAAAAATTATAAAGGAATAGGATAAAATTGTCATTTACTTTCTGTAGAATAAGGTGGAAAATGAAATTTATCGACTGGTTTTCTATTTTAGTATTTTAGTAATTCATATTTCTATGTGTTTCCTCTGCACAAATATGCACGTGATATATTTATTGTTTTTGTCTTGTTAGAAATATTTCAGGTATGTTTAGATATGAAGTCTCAAGATTTGAAGGAATTCCTTGCTGCATCTTTCTGAAAGCAGTGTTTTCCTTTTCCTTTGCTTGAAGTAAAAGAGGTGCTGTGTCTAACTGATAGCATCGTAACACATAATATTATGCAAGCTGTAGACTCTTGGTTTTCCAACCTGAAATAGGAAAAGTGACTTCAAAAGCATCTAATTTGTACTGAACTACTTATGGAGCACATGCTAACTTTGATCCCTGTAAAAACTCTTTGAAATGTTATAAATAAACTGATTTTCATGTGTATTTTGAAATAAATTAGTTTTTTTATTTTGTACATTTTTAAATAATTTGTCATGCTTTTATAATCCAGCTTTGTAAATGATTAAATAATAATGAAAACTGCTACTGTTTATTGGCAGCTTGTTCTAAGCTAACTGCGTCCCCCCTCCCCCCATTGAGTCCTCTGTTGTAATCCTATCAGGTAGGTAATGTATATTAATATTCCAGTTTTATAGAGGAGAAAATGGAAGCCCTGACTTTCTGTAGTCACCCCCTTAGTAAGTGGTAGAGCTTGGATTTGAACCCAGATCTGTCTGACTCTTGAGCCATACAGTGTGGTAGGACTGCTCTCCACACTGTATCTCTTTTGTGGAGCATAAAACCATATCAGTCTCTTAAGATTTTTTTTTTTTTAACTAATAAAAGAACTGTCTACCTATTGATTCCTTGGTGACCCAGTAGTCAACACAATACTAAGGTTTAGAGAGGTAGAGTTGATTAATATCAGATCACTGTCCAAATGTGACTGGCTCAGGAAACAATGATGGGCTAATGGTGTGTGGACTAGAGAACAAATGTTCTAAAAGGTTGAAAAGGGAGGCTGCCCTTCTACTATAAAGTAAGTGTCCATTGCAGTTCCCACTAGTTTGCAGTGTGCCCAGGCACTGTGAAATGTGCCTATAGTTCTAGTGGCCTATGTGCCTAGAGAAATTATTGCTGTTCCTATTTTCCTCATTGTTAAGAGTGTATGGGAGATGTTACTGCTG
The DNA here is from genome assembly GCA_963574355.1 of Loris lydekkerianus. Classification (NCBI taxonomy): domain Eukaryota; kingdom Metazoa; phylum Chordata; class Mammalia; order Primates; family Lorisidae; genus Loris; species Loris lydekkerianus. Next base: position 10,075 of record CAUYPK010012361.1, on the reverse strand, counting down.
ATAGGCATTTCTGGCCAACTTTTAACAAATACTCACTCAATAAGGGGTTAGAACTTTGGTATGTTTGATAGATACCACAGGAAGAAATACATTCGTTTTTCTTAAAAGTGAGGTCTTTTGAGAACCAGTGCTTGATAAATTACCAATGCAGAATAATGTTCTTTGCTTGTTTACTTTTAATTTGTTTTGTTTTTATATGCTCCAAATCCTAAATCCATGCAACCACCATGGACCTAGACTATTTGCCCAAATTATTGTTGTTGAGAAGGACTACATAGGTTATTTAAAATATGTGTTGAATATCCTAGAACTCTTATTGAACTTGAGGGTGCATCAGAATTACCCGCAGGACTTTTTAACACAACTCTCTGGCCCTGTCCCTGAGTTTCTGATTCCAGTGGTCTAGAGCAGGGCTACAGAATTTGTCTTTCTAAGGAATTCCCAGATGCTGCTCATGCTGTTGGTCAAGGAACCAAGCTTTGAGAGCTGCTGGCGTAGAATATAGGTCTTCACTTAATGGTGTTGCGTGAAAACATGAGTGTTTTTAAAATTCTTCAATCCAACCGGTTAACTAACTCATTTCTTCCTTTGCTTGGTTAATGGTGTGAAAGAAAACCTTTCTTCCGGACTATGTTTGCGTCTTTCTGATTTTTAGCTTTGACCTATTCAGAAGTTCATATAAAAGAAATGCAATGACCCTTCAGAACATTGGTCTTTGCAATGAATAGAGATGTAGAGAATCTGAAAGCAAGCCCCCTCATGCCTGGTAATGCTGGAACAGAACTGGATTTTTTAACAGCTTTTAAAAAGGATTCAGCTGGGACCCTGGGAGAGGAGGGAACGTGCTATAAAAGCAATGGACTAAGTTTAGGATCCAGATTTGTCTATACCCTGTGCTTCTGTGTTGGGCAACTAAATCCTGTGACTTTGTTCAAGCCACTTATATGCCTGAGTTCTGTTTCCTCCTTTAAAAACAAGGCAAATCAATTGTGACTCATTTACCCTATAGGAAGTTTAGAAGCATCTCGAGAAGGAAATGTGCTTAAAGTTAATATCTTTGTAGTTATTAATGGTTTAATCTTTCAGAATGGTTAATCTAGTGAGTTTAGGAGTAGTTATAAGGGTGATTATCACCAGTGGCACAAGTGACATCTAGATTTTTTTTTCTGAAACATCTTTTTCTTTACCCTCTAGTAATTTTTGGAGGCTATATATATAAGGATCATAACATGAGGTGCAAACTGTTTGAAACAGATAAAACAATATGGTTACGTGTCAGATATGCCTGGTTTTAACTATTTATTAAGAATTAAAATTGTTGAGCATTTTTTCATGTGTCTGTAGGCCATCCTTCTGTCTTTCATGTTCTGTGGGCCATCCTCCTGTCTTCTTCAGAGAAGCTTCTGTTCAAGTCTCTTGCCCACAATGAAATGGAATCACTGTTTCTTTTCTTACTAATAAGTTTGAGTTCTCTGTGGATTCTGATTATCAAACCTCTGTCATCTTTAATCATCAGAGAAATGCAAATCAAAACCACTTTGAGATATCATCTAACTCCAGTAAGATTAGCCCACATAACAAAATACCAAAACTACAGATGTTGGCGTGGATGTGGAGAAAAGGGAACACTTCTGGACTGCTGGTGGGAATGCAAGCTAATACATTTCTTTTGGAAAGATATTTGGAGAACACTTAGGGATCTAAAAGTAGACTTGCTGTTCAATCCTGAAGTTCCTCTACTAGGTGTATATCCAAAAGACCAAAAATCACAGTGCTATTGGCCATGAGTTCAATGTTGATGAATCAACTATATATATTACATAAGGTTTCTTTAAATATAAACAAACATTAAACAAGTTTATGTGTTGATGATCCATTGACAAAAAATGCTGTGGACAAAGGCTCTAAGCAACGTAGCCTTGTAATTATTTGAGAAGCAAATGACTGGTTATTCAAAAAATCAGTGTTTGCAGTGATATTAGAGAAAATAATTACCATAAATGACTATTTTCCCAAGTTTTGATCCTGTCAAACAAACACCGTAGAAAATAGAATGGCTATAAGTCACCCACCCAGCGTCACTCATTTCTTCTGTGGCAAATAAGAGTGCTAATTAAAAGGACACAGTGTGAGAACAGTAATAATAAGGAAATATGTAAGAGATGATTGATGAATGAAAAATTGATCAGGTCAATATCTGACACATAACATTTGAATATGAATACAGAAACTTACTTCCCAATTTATTACCAAGAAACGCTGGAAATCAATAGACTGAAATACTGTTGGAGTCCACACAGGGCAGGTAATAATTCACATTTCCATCAGCAAGAATAGAAAGAACTTCTAATATACAAGTAATTGTATAAAATCCTCAAAAATCTATTGCCTTAGTATGGTAGCTAAATTAGCCCAATACCCATACTACAAAAGTTTAAAAGCAAAGCTTAAAATGCAACATAACAAGAATATGGCAGAACAAATTCCAAGACTCTTTAAAGGAAGAAACAAAACCCAGCACTCAGCAACATAAAATTCAAAAAGTCTGGCAATCAAAAACTACTAAGCTAAATATGACACATGACCAGGAAAAAAAAAAAAAAAGTCAATCAACAGAGTCATACCCAGAACTGACAGACCTTATGAAATTAGCATAATAAATTGTTAAAAATGCGATTGTAAATATTTTTTGCATATTTTCAAGAAGGCATAGAAAAACCTGAACATAAGGAAGAGAGAAAGTGTTAAAACTACTAAATGGAAATTTTTAGAGATTAAAGAGAATAGACTGAATTGTATAGAAAATTAGACACAACAGAGGAAAATATCAGGGAACGTGTTGACATAGCAACAGAAACTATATAAAATAAAGCACAAAGATAAAAAAAAGACTAAAAGATAAACAGATCATCAGTGACCTGTGTGACAATATCCATTAATCTCACATATGTGTAATAGAGTCCCAGAAAAATGAAAGGGGATAAAAAATATTTAAAGAAGTAGTAATGGCCAAAACATTTTCAAGTTTGATGAAAATCGTAAGTGCAAAAAACACAGCAGCTCAAAAAATCCCAAGCAGGAAAAAAAAAAAAAAAAATAAGTAAAACAACAGCAAAGGACAACATGATCAAATAGTGAAAAACCAGTGATAACTGTAAAAATAAATAAAAAAGCGAGAGGAAGGAGGAACATTACCATAATATCATAATAGCATAAGAGCTAATAATGACATCATGCTTCTCATCAAAAAGCATGGAAGCCAAAAAGTAATGGACAAATATTTTCAAAGTAGTGGGGGAAAAAAGAGAAAGTATCAGCCTAGCATTCTATCCCCAGACAAAAATAAGTTTCACAAAGGGAAGGCCAAACAATGGCTTTTTAGACAGGCAAAAGTTGAAAGAATCCCTCATCACTAAACTTACAGTAAAAGATATGTTAAAGGTAATTCTTCAGCACAAGAAAATTATATCAAATAGAAACGTATACACCCAAAAGAATGAAGAGCATCAGAAATGGTAATATGAATAAAGATAAAATGTATTGTTATCATTTTAGTCACTTTCTTAGATATTTAACTGTATAAAACAGAAAAATAATGACCATGTCTTGTGGAGGTTGCAACATGTAAAATAAAATGATACCATAATAAAGGAAATGGGAGTATATTCTTGCTCTTGTCTCTCTCTCTCTGTCTTCTTACCACTTACCCCCAGAGACAATTTATGAACTCCAAATCACAGCCCTAACCTGCAAGTGCATGAAGATTATCTTATTAGCATAAAAAAGATTTTAAGACCAGAATTAATGGATAGACCACTGTCCAAGTCCAAGACTGACCAATGGGTTTCACACATTGACAAAATTCAAATCTCATTGAAAATTGAGAATTTCAGCCCATGGAAGGTAGGTTGGACCTTGCAATCTGACCCTAACCTAGTCAATTGCCTGCTAAAACAAAAAATATCAATATTATTCATAGTACTGAAGTAAAGCATGGAGTCTCTTTGGGTAATTTTCAAAATTTCCAGTATCCAATCAAAATATTTGGCATGTAAATGCTACAGAAATTTCAACTGCATGGGAAAATATAATCAACATATAGCAATGATAAAATTATATAAATACAGAATTTTGAAGCATTAATTTAAAATGTTCAAATGAGTAACTGCAAACATTCTTAAAAGAACTATTGAAACAGAAACTAAGGCTCAGTGCCATAGCTCAGTGGGTAGGGCGCCAGCCACATATACCAAGGCAGGTGAGTTCAAACCCAGCCTGAGCCTGCTAAACAACAATGACAACTACAACAACAACAACAAAATAGCCGGACATTGTGTACAGGTGCCTGTAATCCCAGCTACTTGAGAGGCTGAGGCAAGATAATCATTTAAGCCTAAGAGTTAGAGGTTGCTGTGAGCTGTGATGCTATGGCACTCTACTTAGGGCCACATAGTGAGACTCTGTCTCAATAAATAAATAAATAAATAAATACTGAAACTAATCAGCAAAGAACAAAAATTTATAAAGAAAAGCAAAATGGAATTTTTAAAATTGAAAAATAAATAACTGAAACAAATTCTTTAAAAATAATTGGATAGATTCAATAATAGATTAGAAATGGCAGCAGATTAGGTGAATTTGAAGACAGATCAATTGACATTATTCAATATCTACTTGGCAAAAAATTTTGAAATTTATGAATAGAGCCTCTGAGACCTGTCAGAACACAGCAAAAACATAAATTACTGTCATCAGACTTCCATAAATAAAGGAGAAAGAACATGGTGTTAAAAATTTTAAAGAAATAATGTCCTCAAACTACCCAAGTTTAGGGAGAGGTATACATGCTATTAGTTTTCTATTGCTGCTATAACAAATTACCACAAATATAGTGTCTTAAAATAACACAATTTATTATAACGTTTTTGTGTAGGTCAGAAGTCAATTATCATGTGGTTCAGCTGGTTCCTCAGCTGAAAGTCCCACAAGGTTAAAATGAAGGAGTCAGTCATCTTTGCCTCTTATCTACTGACTGAATTAGAACCAACTTCCTAGTTCATCTAGGCTGTTGGTGGAATTCCATTACATGTAGAATGGATGTCACCAGTTTATTGCTGGCTACCAGCCAGGAGTTGTTCTCAGTTTCTAGAGGTTGACTACATTCCCTGGATCATGGTTTTTGTCAAAGCCACCAATGCAAGTAAAACTCCTCTCATGCCTCAGATCTCTCTGAATTTTCTCCTTTCTGCCTCATCTCATGACACATTTATTCTTCCTTATCTCTCTAACTTTTCTGTTTTCCTCTTTACTATTTTAAGGGCTCTCTGAAAGTTCAATAAACCCTTCTGGCCTATATTAAATAAGCTGAGTAGAGCCTTAATTCCATGGGCAAAATCTCTTTTTCCATATAATAGTATTTATTAACAGGTTCTGGAGATAAAAGAATAGGCATCTTTGGAGAAGAATTATTCTTCCTTGCACATGAACTTACATATTTAAAAATTAAGAGCATCCCAAATAGGAAAAAAGCAAAGTAATCTACACTTGGGTGCATCATAATCAAATTGATGAACACTAAAGACAAAAAATCTTGAAAATAGACAAAGAAATGATGTATCACCTGTGCAAGAATAGAAGTTCATATAGATCATGATTTGTTCATTATTAATTGAGAGACAAGAGACAAGAAGTAGCACCACAACATTCAAGTGCTGAAAGCAAATTATTGTCAACCCAGAATTCTATGCCCAGAAAAATTATCCTTTATGAATAAAGGAGAAATCAATGCATTGTTATAGGAAAGACCACTGTGGTAATTCATTATCAGCAATCATACTCTAAATGAGTTACTCAAGGAAGTTATTACAGCAAAGAGAAACAATACCAAAGGGAAAACTGGAATATAAGGAATGAAGGAGAACAACAGAAATGATAAATGGCTAGTTTCACCATTAAGATATTAGTTTTACCAGTAAAATACTGTTCTTTTTTTTTTCAAGTTCTTTAATACACGCCTGATAGTTAAAAAAAAAAAAAAGAAAGAAAGAAATATAACATTGTCCTATGGATTTTTGATGTATACAGACCTTATATAAAAAGAGAGCTATAGTGTAGAGTAGGAAGAGAAAAGGGACCTATATTTTGTTTCCTTCTGCATTTAAATTAAAGTGGTAAAAATTGATGTTAGATGACTGAAATTGATTATTATATACTTTATAATCCCTAGATAAACTACTAAAATAATTATACCAAAACATTATAGTCAAAATTACAATAAATATATGAAAATGTAACAATAAAAACTGTACAAATTATCCGAAAGAAGGCTAACACTTAGAAATATGAGAATAAGGTCAATAAAATAGATAAACCATTGGCCAACTTAATCAGGAAAAAAAGAGTGAAATCTCTAATTTCATAAATCAGAAGCGACAAAGACAAAATAACAATAGACTCTTCAGAAATCCAAAAAATCCTTAATGAATATTACAAGAAAACTTTACTCTCAGAAATATGAAAGTCTGAAGGAAATCAACTGATACTTGGAAGCACGTCATCTTCCAAGACTTAACCAGAATCAAGTGGAAATGCTGAACAGGCCCATTTCAAGTTCGGAAATAAAATCAACCATACAGAGTATAATTTTAGAATACATATGTTAAGTATTTAAGGCATAGAACTTGATTATTTGATATACAGTTTGCAATGATTACTACAACCAAATCAATTAACACATCTATCACCAGATTTAGGTACTGTAGTGTGTGTGCGTGTGTGTGTCTGTGTGCGCGCGCTTGTGTGTATGAAATGAAGACACTTAAGATCTACTCTTTTAGCAAATTATGAGTGAAAAATACAGTATTATTAACTATAATTACCATTCTGTACTTCAGATTCTTATAACTTATTCATCTTGTAACTGAAAGTTTGTACTCTTTGGCCTACATCTCTCCATTGCCAAGCCGCTGGAAACAATTGTTCTAGTCCATGCTTCTACCTGTATGTATTTGACTTATTTTAGATTCCACCCATAAATGTAAATACACAGTATTTTCTTCTGTGTCTGACTTATTGCACTTAGCATAACATTGTCCAGATTCATCCATGTTGTTTCCATTTATATGAATAAATAATATTCTGGTTGTGTGTTTGTGTGTATCTTTTTTTTTTTTTTTTTTTTTTTTTTTGAGACAGAGCCTCAAGCTGTCACCCTGGGTAGAATGCCATGGCATCACGGCTCACAGCAACCTCCAACTCCTGGTCTCAAGCAATTCTCTTGCCTCATTCTCCCAAGTAGCTACAGGCGCCCACAACAATGCCCGGCTATTTTTTGGTTGTAATTTTCATTGTTGTTTGGCGGGCCCGGGCTGGATTCGAACCCACCAGCTCTGCTATATGTGGCTGGTGCCTTAGCCACTTGAGCTACAAGCGCTAAGCCGTGTATCACATTTTTAATTGACTTATCCATCAATGACACAAGAGGAGAGATGTGGGTATATATTAGGAATGAATGACTACAGAGGGGGCCAAAGAATAAATGGGTGGTTGTGATAGTTGTGCTATCAACCAGATGATCAAAACGCTGCAGAATTATGGCAATTAAAACACTAAATTGTTCATACTATAATAAATTAATAGAATAGAATCAAAAATCTAGAAACAGGGAGAGATTGGTGGGAAGGGAGATTGTGTTATGTGATAAAGATGAAATAGTGTTAATGATGGGATATTCCATAAATGGTGTCAGGATAATGGCCTACATATCTGATTGTGTTATATGTTTTGGATGGAGATGCCTTTTTTCCTAATTAATTAAGAATACGAAGCATCCTTTGAGTTTTCATTTTCTATTTATATGTGATTATGGAGTAACATCTCTACCATGCTGTTTCTTACACTAAATAAACTTTGTAGTAATTTGCAACAATAACAAAAGTGTATAAGTGTTCCTTTCTCTCTACAGCCCCACCTGCATCTGTTGTTTTAGACTTTTTAATAAAAGCCATTCTGATAGGAGTAAGGTGATATCTCCATGTGGTTTTAATTTGCATTACTCTGAGGATTAGTGAGTGAAGTTGAGCATATTTTCATAGGTTGGCTATTTGTTTATCTCCTTTTGAAAAGCTTTTTTTCATGTCTTTTGCCTACTTTTAAAAATTATTTTAAATTTAATAAAGTGACATCTTATGCATTTTTATTTTATTTTTATCGTTTAGGATTCATTGAGGGTACAAAGAATTAGTTTACACTGATTGTGATTGTTAGGTAAAGTACGTCTTGTAATTGTCTCACCCCCAGGAGGTGTGCCATACACCATGACCCCCATTCGCCTCCCTCCTCCAATCTCCCCATCCCTCATTCCCCTACCTCCCACCTTGTATTAGATCATCTACTGCCTTCATATTAGAATTGAGCACATTGTATTCTTTCTTCTCCATTCTTGTGATGCTTTATTTTTATTTCAAATTAATATGAGGTACACATTTTTGGGTTACACTGTTCTCACTTCCAAGGCAAAGGTGAAGTTGTAGAAAAGCCCTTCAACCAGGTGGCATGCTGAACACCCTCACATTATGTTGATTAGGTGAGATCCTGCCAATTGCTCTCCTTCCTCCAGCCAATCACCCACCCCCTTCACTCCTCCCTCTCCCCCTTTGGTAGACTATATTTGCATTTTGTCATTAGTGTGGGTGTGTATTGGTTTCATATTAATATTGAGTACCTTGGACTTTTTTTCCCACATTCTTGAGGCATGTTACAACTCCATCTAGGTAAACGTAAAAGATGTAAAGTCTCCATCTTTTCTTATGGCTGAATAGTATTCCATGTTATACATATACCACAGTTTGTTAATTCATTCCTGGGTTCATGGACATTTGGAATGGTTCCATGACTTGGAAATTATGAATTGAGCTGCAGTAAACATTCTGGTGCAAATGTCTTTGTGGTCAAATTATTTTTGTTCTTCTTCTATACCTAGTAATGGAACTGTGGGATCAAATGGAAGGTTGACTTTTAGTTCTTTAAGAAATCTCCATACATCTTTTCATAAAAAGTTGTATTAGTTTACAATCCCACCAGCAGTGTAGAAGTGTTACCTTCTCTCCACAACCACACTAGCATCTTCAGATTCAGGACTTCGTGATGTGGACTTCTCTTACTAGATTTAGGTGACATCTTAGAGTGGTTCTGATTTGCATTTCTCTGATGATTGGAGACAATAAACATTTTTTTTAAATCTGCTTGTTGGCCAGTTCTCTGTCATCTTCAGAGAAGTTTCTCTTCAAGTCTCTTGCCCGCTTATAAATGAGGTTGTTTGCTCTTTTCTTGTGGTTTAATTTGAGTTCTCTATAGATTTTAGTTATCAGGCCTTTGTCAGATTTGTAGCATGCCGAAATCTTCTCTCATTCTAAGGCTGTCTGTTTGCTTTGATTGTGGTACCCTTAGTTGTGTAGAAGGCTTTTAGCTTGGTCAAATCCCAGTTATTTATTTTTGGAGGTGCTGCCGTTGTCAAGTGGGTCTTCCTCATAATATCTTTCCCAGACCAATATTTTAAAGAATTTTTCCCATACTCTCTTCTAGAATTTTTATTGTTTCATGTCTTAAATTTAAATCTTGTATCTAGTGAGAGTCAAGTTTTGTCAATGGTGAGAGGTATGGGTCTAGTTTCAGTCTTCTAGATGTGGCTAACCATTTCTCTTAGCTCCATGTATTAAATAGGGATTATTTCCCCCAGTGCATATTTTTGCTATGCTTAAGAAAGTTCAAATGGTGATACATGGCTGGGTTCCTCTATTTTATTCCATAGATCTATGTTTTCATTTTTGTGCCAGTACCATACTGTTTTGATCACCATAGACTTGTAGCATAACCTGAAGTCTGGTATCTGATATCATGTGTTTTTATTTCTAAGAATTGTATTGGCTATTAAGTTTTTTTTTTTTTTTTTTTTTTTTTTTTTTTTTTTTTGTTAAAAAAGAAAACAATTAAAATTTTTTAAAGTTATTAAAATGTTTTCAATTGTGTGTTTTTTGTGATTGTATTAAAAAATACGGTTTAATTTTGTGTAATATAT
>CAUYPK010012356.1:0-25847 GCA_963574355.1 Loris lydekkerianus | reverse complement strand
ATTTTTATTTTTATATAACCTGTTTTTTTTTTTGTAAAAGAATTAATATTTTATCTAAGTAATTTTCCCCTTTCCTTGACCAAAATTTTTTTGTTATTAAAAAATATAATTTTTTTTCTTTTTCTTTTTTTTTTTTTTTTTTTTGACAAGAGTCTCAAGCTGTCATCCTGGGTAGAGTGCCGTGGCATTAGAGCTCACAGCAACATCCAACTCTTGGGCTTAAGTGATTCTCTTGCCTCAGCCTCCCAAGTAGCTGGGATCACAGGTGCCAGCCACAATACCTGGTTATTTTTTGGTTGTAGTTGTCATTGCTATTTGGCAGGCTGGGCTGGATTCGAACCTGCCATCTTTGGTGTATGTGGCTGGCACCTTAGCCACTTAAGCTACAGGTGCTGAGCCAAAAAAGGATAATACTTTGAGTAAGGCAGAAAAAAAGAATTTTAGGAATATCAGCTAAGGCTGAGAGAAGCAGGCAGATACCATTGGGCCTGAGAGAGAGAGAGAAGATCAAGTTTTTTGTTTCCTCCTCTGTAAAATGAATATGTTGGACTACATAACCTCTGAGTTCCCTTCCATCCATTATGTTGCTTCATCCAAATCCTGGGGCATGAACCGAGATTAGGAGCCTAGATCCAGAAAGTAGGTTAGATCTAGAAGGACAATTAAAAGAGAATAGAGACTCAAAATTGCTGCCTGGGAAGAAAAAATCCTACACCAAATAGTGAAGGCTAAGCAAATTTTCTATCAAATTATGGGGTCTGAGTGACAGGCATAGGACATCAACAGTAAGAGAGAAGATGAGTACTGAGCCAAACTCCTTTGTAGGCAGGAGTTTTCTACATGCTTCCTGCTAAAGGTCATTCAAATAGTTTTCAACATGTATGCAGGCTTCAATCTATGAAACCAAAAGCAGGTGTAACTGTCTGAAGTAATGGACTAGAGGAACAGGAAAAAAAGATAGCTATAAATAATAATGATCAGAGCAATTAGCCTTGTCAGCAACTGAGGAGGTGTTCAAAGGGAAAACGCCTACCTAAAAAATTTTTTTCCTGAGTTATGAAAGCCTGACAAATCATCATCTTATTTCTAAAAAAGTGTTTTATTTTTTATACTAATAATTTTCTATTGAGATAATTATAAGAAGTCTTGCATTTTCATGTGCTTATAATAAAACTGCATCCAAATTTGTAGACAGTTATTATGAATGGATTTGAAAAATGTGGAACTTTCAACATTTGTAAATAAATAACCATGTTTCACCCTTTCAAAAAGTTCTTAAAACTCTGAAGTCCTGATACAGGCTTTCCATTCTGTGTTAAGTCAGACAAAGGTCCAGTTAAGATTCCAAAATGGAAAACAAAACTTCTGTATTAGAAAGCCTACAATTCACACAATTATTATTATTATTATTATTATTATTATTATTATTTTAGGAAACCAGAAATTTGGCAATAACATGCTTACTTTTCAAACACATAACTGGTATATATATTAAGATTTCTCATAGGAACTCAAGATTTTAACAATTTGGTGTCTGATTAGGTAGTACCATTTAAAATCAAGTATAATGCATGTATATTATCTTTTTTGAATCATATAATTAAAGTGAAGTATTATACTAAATATTAAATTACTTTCTTGCTCAGGGGTTCTGGTAGCAATACTACTACTCACTAGTGAGTTCATTACTGATATTGAATTCCCTTGATAGATGTAGCAGGCTAGAATTTCAATGCCCTGGGTCTTAGCTTAAATAGACATAGTCAGATTTGTCACATCATTACCATTATATTTTCCCTGTTGACACAGAAAAACCCTGTGCTCAAATAAAGAGAAAACATATATATTATGAAGTATAGAAATGAAGAAGGCATTGTTCATTTGCATATGTCTTGAGGTATCAGATCAGTGAAGGTAAGAATCACTCTTGGGGTATACTGCCTACTGCTTTCAGATTACAAAATGAAAATGAATTGTTCTTTATGGAAATAGTAACACTGGCAGAGAAAGAGAAGTGAGGAGAGGGGAGAGAATATTATATACTAATGCTAGTGTTTTTCTTACTTTCTTTGTTTAAATTTTTCTTTCTTAATAGCACTAATAGCTAAAAGCAAATAAATACTTACTATTTCCAGGCACCATCCTAAATGCTTTATGTTGTGGCAACATTTCACAGAAGTCTCAGTCTGCTTGTGTTGCTAAAAAGTAATACAAACAGAAATACAATACTCTGAGGCTGGGTAATTTATAAAAGAAAAGATGTTTATTTGGCCGATGGTTCTACAGGGTACACAATAAGCATAGCACCAGCATTTGATTTTGTTGATGGCCTCAGGCTGCTTTCACTCACAGTAGAAGAGGAGGGGAAGATGACACATGCAGAGATCACGTGGCAAGACAGGAAGCAAAAAAAAAATGAGGGGAAGTGCCATGCTTTTTTTAGCAATCAGTTTTCATGGGAACTAAGAGACTAATAACTCTCACATTATTGCAAGGAAGACATCAAGCCCTTCATGAGGTATCCATCGCCTGACTCACACACTTCCCACTAGGCTCCACCAGCAATATTGGAGGTCAAATTTTAACATGAGATTTGGAGGGGTCAAATATCCTAACTGTAGCAAAAGATGAGAAAATTTGGAAAAGCTAAGTAACTTTCCCAGAGCTTCCTATACACTTCTTGTCTGTAATCACTTAAAATATAATTTTCAACACGTATGCAGGCTTGGGTCTATAAAGACAAAGGTAGGATTGATAGCCTGAAGTAATGGCCTAGGGGATCAGGGAAAAATATAATTCTAGAAAATGACCATCAGAGCAATTATCTTTGTCAGGGATTCAGGATGAGTTCAGAAGGAAAACTCCTATTGCTCATGAGAGACTAGGAAAGTCTTGAATTCAGATCTGACTCTAATAACAATACTCTTCACTAGTGTATTAGTTTCCTGTGGCTGCTCTAACAAATTACCAAAATTGGGTGGCACAAAGAAATAGATTTTTATTCTCTTAGAATTCTGGAGGTGAAAAGCTTGAAATGAACATGTCTGCACAGTCATGATCCTTCCAGAGGTTCTAGAGAATAATCTGTTTCTTACTTTTCTCAGTTTCTGATTTTGATATTCCTTGGCTTGTAAACACATCACTGTCATCTCTGCCTCCATATTCACATTACCTTCTTCATAGGTGTCTCTGTCTCCTTTTTTGTCTGTATCTTAACAGAAAAGTAAGATCTATAATTTAATGACACATTTTGTTACATAATAATATCAACACAACCCAAAGATAAGGACATAGACATATCTTTTGGGGACACCACCATTAAGCACACTACAATTAGTATGGTACACTTTCTCTTGTTCAGTGTCTTTCGTTCTCAAACATCAACTATGTAGAAGGCATTCTTAATATCTTTAAATATATATATATATATTTTTTTTTTTATTAAATCATAGCTGTGTAAATTAATGTGATCATGGGACACCATACACTAGTTTCATAGAACATTTGACACATTTTCATCACACTGGTTAACATAGCCTTCCTGGCATTTTCTTAGTTATTATGCTAAGACATTTGGATTCCACATTTTCTAAGTTTCACATATACCCTTGTAAGATGCACCGCAGGTGTAATCCCAACAATTCCCCTCCCTCTGCCCACCTTCCCTCTCCATCTACTCCCTTCCCCTCCTTTCCCCCATGCCCCTATTCTTAGGTTGTAACTAGTTTATAGCTTTCATGGGAAAGCCATAAATTACTTTCACAGTAGGGCTGAGTACATTGGATACTTTTTCTTCCATTCTTGAGATACTTTACTAAGAAGAATATGTTCCAGCTCCATCCACGTAAACATGAAAGAGGTAAAGTCTCCATCTTTCTTTAACTGCGTAATATTCCATGGTGTACATGTACCACAATTTATTAATCCATTCGTGGATCGATGGGCAGATCGTATATTTTAAATGATTAATTATATTTTCTATCAATTTTACCCTAACAAATCAATTAAAAAAAACAAAAAACTAGTCATGGTTAAATGAGGACCATAAGAGATGTGTGGTCCCAGTGCTGTGGGGACAGAGGAGCCTCCGTGTGGGAGGATGGGGCAGGTTTGGGGAAGGAGGCGACCTCATCTGGGCAGGACTTTTAGAGGAAGAGAATGTGCTCCCGGTGGAGAGAGGTCTGAATATGGAGGTGCTAACGAGGATGTGTGTTTTTAGAACATAAATCTTGCAAGGCTGGTGGATAGAACAGCGTGGAAAGAGTGTTAAGAAACAAACAAAACCCCCAAACAGCAAACTAACAATTACTGGTTGCTCACAATGTGCCAGGGAACATGCTAAGGGCTTTGCATCCATCAGGTTATCTGATGGTTTCACCTTCAGATTAATCTGTGTCAGAGAAAGCAATTTGTCCAACCTTGCATGGAATCCTCATTTGCATAATTATACGCAAGCACCACATAGAGGTGGGCATTTGCAAAAAGGTGAGCGTGAAGCCAGCATCCCTCCTTCTTTAATAATATCCAAAGTGTATTCAGGGATGGCAGGGGAAGCTTTGCTCTTGGAACCAAACATAAACGTGTGTTACATCTTCCTGTGTATCAGGAAAGACAGTTGTGCTGCTTTATTTTACAATTTAAAAAATAGGTAAAACATATTTAAACAGATCTAGACTAAGCTTTTGTGGGTCATAGGTTCAACAGAACACAGGTTGAAAACCTTCAGTCATATTATCTTATCAGATGCTAGTTAGTCTTATTCAATCATCTCACGTAAGAGTTTGAGGAGATTCTGATCTTATTCCAGGCCACATTGATTTGGAGTCCTTTCTCAGTATGTTACCTGTAATACGTGTTCAAAAAATGATTGTTCAATCAATCACAGGCTTTCCCCTTGTCTTCAGATAGAACCGCCACAAATCAAATTTGATGAGTGATCATTTGTCTGGATTTTATATACTTCTATAATGTCTCTTTACGAGCAGTTTCACTTTTGACCTTTGTAACTGCTGGAGAATTCTTTATAGTTCAACATCCCTCATACCATCTTTTTTTAAAATTCCATTTTGGAATCTTTTTAGGTATATAAAAAATTGCAAAGATAATAGAATTCTTATGTATCCCACACCCACGTTCCATTATTAGGAACATCTAACATCAGTGTGGTCCATGTGTCCTAACAAAGGAATCAATATTAACATATTTGTATTAAACACGTCTATACATGATCTGGACTTCCTTAGTCTTCAACTAGTGCCCTTTTTCTGTTCCAGAATTCCATCTATGTCACATTTCACGGTTGTGTTCCTTAGGCTCCTCTCATCCTTGACAGTT
This sequence comes from Loris lydekkerianus, assembly GCA_963574355.1. Taxonomy (NCBI): domain Eukaryota; kingdom Metazoa; phylum Chordata; class Mammalia; order Primates; family Lorisidae; genus Loris; species Loris lydekkerianus. The sequence continues at coordinate 20,513 of CAUYPK010012356.1, read as the reverse complement.
GTTCAAACTTTCCTTGTTTTGAGGACCTTGACAGTTTTCAGAAGTACTGGTCAAGCATTTTGTAGAATGTCCTTCGATTGGGATTTCTTTTCAATGATTTTTATTTTTTTCATATTCATCAAGTGTTATGGGTTTTGTCATCATTACTGTGTCTAGGGTGCCTGCTATTGACAAGACTTAGCACTGTGGAAGGTGACTTTGGCCACCTGGCTGGGCAGCACGTGCTAGGACACTCCAGTGGAAAGCTGGTGACTTTTTCCTCCTTTTCATTCATAAGCTGCACTCTTGGGAAGAAGGTCTCTACATAGAATGTACATCAGAGGAGTGGAACGTCATGTTCCACCTCCCAGAGCTTTATCTCAGTAAGAAAAATCCCCCCTTTCCCTTCTCCCCTTAGAAGGGCATTTGGTCAGCATAAAGGGGGCATTACCCACCTGGGGATGCCCTGACATTTCTCTTCAGCTCAGACTTAAGCCATGGTGTCTCACTAACAGTTGTGCTACTGACATTTTGGGCAGAATACGTTTTTGCTGTAGGGGCTGCCTGTTTGTAAGAGGACGTTTATCAGCATCCCTGACCTTGCATACCAGATGCCAGCAGAGTCTTGCACCCTCAGGTGAGACAGCCAACAGTGCCTCAAGACATTTCCAAATGGACATTCCTCTCCCCTCCAGCTCCTGGCTCAGAACTACTGCCTCTGGTAAATCACAGTGCTGTAATGCCACTGTGAAGACTGATCGTTCTCCAAATTGTAAATGTAGTAACATAAAAATATTCCTTCTCCAGGCACAAAGCTATTATACCCTAGTAAGAATGCTCCCATTCATGAATTAAACTTGACAGAACTCAGGAGATATATATATATATATATATATTACTGTGAAAATTGCCCAATTCCAGAGACTTAGAGCACAGCATGAATGGTTGTGCCCCAGGCTTGCAGTTCCCATGGAGTACAGCATGCAAGGTTCCCCTTGGAGTTGTGTGGGCAGTGGCCCTGAATTTTCAGATCCTAAAGAATCTGAAAAAACTTAGCATGCCCCCCCCCCCAACTTTTTTATCAGTCAGTATGAACAAGGTTATGTCATGATAACAAACATCCCCTAGATCTCCATGGCTTCAAACATTAAAGATTTATTTTCCATTCACCTTACATGTTCTGGGAGGGTCAGACGTGACTCTGTGTATTTAATCAGAAACCCACATTCCACCCTAGCATGTGTTAACAATCTTCATGGCAGAGAAGTGAGTGCTGCACCGTCTAACTCTGGTAATCACACCTTTCTGAAAGGAACCCTCATTAGCTATGCATGCTTTTCATTGGCTAAACCAAGCTATAAGCAGGGCCATCCCTAACTTCAGGAGAGCAGGGAAGGACAGTCCCACAATGTACCTGGAAGAAGGTGACTCAGAGTATTTGTGAACAGCCCTCATGACCACCATTGCCTTGAAATGCAAAAAGAAAAAAAAAAAGACAATATCATGGCTAAGTTGTTATACGGGGTGGCACCTGTGGCTCAGTGAGTAGGGCACTGGCCCCATATACCAAGGGTGGTGGGTTCAAACCCGGCCCCGGCTAAACTGCAACAAAAAAATAGCCGGGTGTTGTGGTGGGCGCCTGTAGTCCCAGCTACTCGGGAGGCTGAGGCAAGAGAATCGCCTAAACCCAGGAGTTGGAGGTTGCTGTGAGCTGTTACACCACAGCACTCTACTGAGGGTGATAAAGTGAGACTCTGTCTCTAAAAAAACGAATAAGCATACGAATCATTCATGGAATGCCTTCTCACCTTGCTGACAAGACCTCAAAGATATTTGTTGAATAAGATGAGTATCTCAAAATATTCAGAATTTTTCAGGAAAAGATGTTACCAAAGGAGTTATCAGCATAGTAAATGTTCCCACCAAGTCTAAAACAAGATTTGGGGTTGGTTATGTCTGAACTGTGCCTCTCTCATCACTTAATATCTAAAACGATTTAATATTAACATTATCCCTGTTAGAGAAGGCTGTGGAATAGGAGCTTTGTGTGAAGAATACTGTATGTGTGTTTCTGGGGGAAAAGGTTAGGATTGTAGGGACCCACCCGTCTTCTCAGCCCACGTCCACAGAACTAGAAGTCTAAGCCTCCAGGGAGGAAGAAATCTGCAAATGCAGCTGAAGGAGCTGTTTTGACAACTTGTGAAATTCTGGACATCAGCATGGCTTGGGTGCCTGGATGGTGACGAAGTACAGCAGGGTAGAAAAGAGGAGCTGGTTCTTTGTCCCACCATAGATTTGCAGTGAAGTCCCATCAGGGTGGATGTGACATCCTTCTGGTCATGTAGCAGCAAGCCTGAGTGCCTTCCTCAAGGACATGGTGGGTGGTGGCCCCCACAGAGAGGCTGGGCAGGGAAGCAGTAAGGGGCCCGTGGGCTCCCAGAAGTAACTGGGAAGACGGAGGTAGAGGGCTGATCTCTCCCAGATAAGCAGGCGAAATTTAAAAAGCAGCAAAGTCAGGGCATTGATTTAAAATAATCTCATTTATTTCCATAAATAAATGTATATGTGTATGAAGTGTATGAAGCCCTGGGAAATTCCAGTTATGTGACAATTAAAGACAGATTTTGAAGCACATGGAAGGGAAGGACTAGGTGAAGCAGATTGGCTGATACCAAGATCTGTGAATGGAAGCCTCAGAAAAAGGGTCATTTAAATGTTTTAGTTGTTGGTTCTTCTTGATCAGAAGAGCTTTTATTTGCTGTTAAATGCCATTGTTTGAGGTAATATGGAGCTGATCTTAAAAAAAAAAAGAGTCTAGGGTAGATTTGTTTAATTACTATATTCTGAAACTAAAGTATTGTTTAGAGTGAGTGTGTACGTGCAGAAAGACTCATAAAACCATCACTGAGTTGGGCTGTGCTGCAGTGTACATTCGTGAATTTACACACCATGGGCATGTCTTGGCTTATTTATATTTGCTTAATATGTACTTTCCACTTACCCTTTATAAACAAAGGTGCTCTACTATTTAGAAGAAAATGGTTTGGGACTTGGGGTTAAGCAGCCCCTCGGCTATTGTCAAGCCGTGAAATGGGCTTACTTGTCTCCTGGGAATGGTGAAACATTTCCTTCTCACCCACAAGGTCTCCAAGGCTCAAGTGTTGTTTGTGATGATTTGATGTTCCTTCATGTGGTAAAGTTTATTTTCATTAATTGCCTGTGAGTCAACAACTATACCAACTATACCATTGGCTGTGGGAGGAAGCAGCCCACTCTAGGGTACACACTTTCATGTATATTCAGGTAAAGAAAGAAAAGCCCACTGAAACATCTTTGAAGTCATCCAGCTCCAGAAGAGAAACCAACGTGTGTCTCCAGAACCACAACTATTGACATGTGTAACAACCCAAAGCTAAAATTTGCGACACAACAAATGGGTAAGAGAAGGAGGTGAGAACAGCAGGTTGGGTCTTGCCAAGGCACTTGTTTTGTTCAGTGCAAGATGGAAGCATTGACGAGTAAAGGAAATGGATGGGGGAAAACTAACTACGGATCTCAATGAGTTAGGAGCAACTACCACAAAACCGAATGTATGTGAATGTATGTGTTTCAAATAGGCAAAGAGTTTGACCAATGGAAGGCAGGGAAGAAGAGGGGGGAAAAAATGAAAGTGTGGTAAGCAGTAAATATAAAATAAGATAGCAGAAATAAATACTAAGGTAACTATAGTTACACTACACATAAACTCACCAGTCAGAAGCAGAAATATTCAGATTGGATACAGAACATATGACCCAGCAATATTTTATCAGTAAGAGAATAGTCGTAGAAAAGACTTTGGTTGCGCCTATAACAAAAGGATGACAAAATATATACTGGATAAATGTGAACCAAAAGAAAGGCAGGAATGGCAATATTCATATCAAAGAAATAAAATTACTGACAAAAACCATTAAGGGGAAAAGAGGGATGTGACGTACTTATGAGTGGAAAAGTAGAGTAATTTACTACGTATAATAATAGTGAACATAAATACACTTGATGATATCACCTTAAATGTGTAAAATGACAATCTACAGAACTGTGGGAAGAAATAAATAACCACCAATTATAGAGAGAAATTTTAAATTAGCTTTCTAAAACTGATGGGTTAAGCAGGTCAAAGATATAAATGATCTGTATGATACGATAAGCTGAGATGCTAACAGACATGTGTGAAAAATAATGTCAATCAAAAAGTAATAAAGGAATTTACAAAAACAAGATCACCATTTACTATGCCACAAAAGAAGGTTCTGTGTTCCAAAGAATCCTATTTAGTGCAGAATATGTTCTCTGATAAAAACACAATAAAAGGAGTAATGAATTTCAGAAGAAACCTAAAATAGGCTATATATCTGTGACTCAAAGCATCCCAGTTGAAAACAGGAATCATAAGGAAAATTATGAAATACTTAGAACTGATCAGAACTTTTATAAAAACCTACCGTATATACTCGAGTATAAGCCGAGTTTTTTCGGCACAAAATTTGTGCCAAGTTCGGGTTTTTTGGCACAAATTTTGTGCCGGAAAAAATGCAGCTTATACTCGAGTATATATGGTACCTCTCAAAAATGTATATGTTAGCTAAAATAGTAATTAGTGAAAAGATATAGCTTTAGATGTATTGCTTTCAAACAAGGAAGGCTGCAAATTATGTAAGGGGTGAAACAGAAGTTGGAAAGGGAACAACCCTTCCCCAAACCAAGAAGTAGAGATATAATAAATTTATGATAAAAATTTAAAGTGCACTAAAAATAATTGAGATGATTAACAAAACCAAAATCTAGTACTTTGAAAACATTAATTAAGAGAAGTACTTTGTTTCTGGCAGGAATGGTTGGAATAAAGGGAAAATAGACAAATAACAAAAATACAGAATGAAAAAGGGGGGAATAAAATGGAAAGAGCTGAGAAAAATATTATAGAAGGATATTATGAAAATTAGCTAGCCATTAAAAGATTTGAAAACTACCTGAATTGGAAACTTTCATGGAAATTTTTCCATGAAAATGCATTTCTGGAAAAATATAAAATGCCAAAATTGGTGAAAAAGAAACTGGAAAAACTTAATAGACCAATAAGCAATAATGAACTTAATATGATAATTAAGCTCTTTTCTTCCACAAATACCCCAGATCCAATGGTTTTATAGGTAAGTTCTACTTAAGTTTTAAGAAATAGAAATGTCTGAGAAACAGAAAAATGATAAAACATCAGAAATAGTTTTATAAGACTATTGTATTTTTTATTCCAAATCCTATTAAAAGCAGCATAAAAGACCCATTTAACTTTTGAACATAGACGTAATGCAAAATGCAAAAATGCAAAATGAAATATTAGCTAGCAAATATAAAATGATAAGAGTAACAAATGGCCTAGAAAAGCAAAGATGGTTCAACCTCAGAAACTATTGGTTCATTAATCAAAAAAAAAAAAAAAAAAAAAGAAAATCTTAACACATATAGTAAAAGCACTTTTATAAAGTTCAACATTCATTCATGTTAAAAGGTCTTAGCAAACTACGTCCAGAAGGGAACTTCCTTAATGTGGTGAAGATTTATATTTAACCTATAGCAGACGACACACTTTAGACTTTGGACTCATCCTTTTTGAGATTAGGAACATATGGCGCTGCTGCTGCTGAACATATTATCCAAGGTCCTGGCCAACCCGGTAAGATAACAACAAAGCCATGTTAGTCTAATGATTAGGAGGGAGAGTATTAAAGTGTCATTTACTGATGATATACTCTAAATAGAAATCTATCAGTATCAACAGAAAAACAGCAGGATAGGAGAGGTCAGGAAATCTGCAAGACACACATCAATTCTAAAACATCAGTTGTATCTCTTCAGAACACCAACAGCTGATCAGAAGATAAGATAGAAAACAAAATGCCTTCATAGTGGAAAAGTGGAAATTAAGAAGGATCCATAAATATTATGGATAACATTTTAAGAAAATATGAATAAATGGATCATTACACACACACACACATATATATATATGTAAATGGGATGCTTTAACATTGTAGAGATGTCAGGTGTCTATAAAATAATATAGACAATTTCAGTGTAATCCAAAACAAAATTCTAGTGGAGTGATGAACATGACAAAATTATTTTATATACAGGAGAATATAGCTCCATGAATAGCTGTGTAACTTTGGAAAAGATGGTGGCAAACTTCCATTATCAGCAATTATGACAGTACAAAACCATGGAAATAAAAACATGCTATTGGTACAAAAGCAGAGACACAGAATTATGGAACAGAAATAACTCATGGACTGATTTCTATAGGTGCAGAAACTTCATGGGCAATAGGACAAATCACTTCACAGAAAACTGGCTTACCATACAGAAAAAAAAATCAAAGCTAGAGCCTTCTTTTGCACCATATACAAAGTAGACCTGGACGAATGGAAACCCTAATTGTGAGAAGTAAAACGCGCAATCTAATAGAAATATGGGACCTAGAGGAGAGAAAGGACTTCTTTAACACGCCCCGAATAGGACAGACCATTCGTTGAATAACTGGTGCTTCTGATGACACAAAACTTAAGGAGTTTTGTTTTTAAAAAGACAACTAGAAAAAGTTAACCGACAAGTGAGAGATTAGAGAAAGATATTGGCAATGTCCAGGACTAAAGAGGTATCAATATCTAGAATGCAAGGAACTCTGCCAATAAACAGGAGAAGAAAACTCAAGAAAAATTATGAACAAAAGATGGGAACAGCAATTCACAGAATTGTGAATTGTGAAGGGAAGTGTGAACGGCCAACATATATGTGTACACATAAAGAGATGCTCCAACTCAGTAATATTTGGAGAAATGCAAATTGAAATAAGAATGGGATAATATTCTGTACACTTTAATTGGCAAAAATTACATGCAATTTATATCTGTGGGTTAGCAGTACATGGGATAATGGAAGTTTTGTGACCTACCAGTGAGCGTGGAAACTGGTTAGGTATCTAGAACAACTGAGGCAGGACTGGTTTACATGATGTTAAGTGTTTATGGAGGGATGAAGAATCCCACTTGTGAGTGACCTCAGGAAATTTTTTTTTTTTTTGCATAAATTTAGAGGGAACATGGATGTGAATGTTTCTGGTTACTGTTTGAGTTTTTGGGAAATGGAGCTCAACTGTGTGTCCCTTGGAGGAGAAATGGTTCAGTAAAATGTAGTGGGTGGCATCAGGAGATAATACCCAGTGGATAGAGGCCAAGAAAACTGATGTACTCAGGGCACCAGGGATAGATCTCTCAAGCATAGCCCTGAATTTAAAAAGGGAGAAAAACATAGTCCTTAGTCCAATGCTGTTTATGAAAATTAAACTATAAATTCACATACAAAACAGTTCTACATTTTATCGAGATACCTACAAATTTGAGGATACATAAAAATGTATTTTTAGCACTGTGTCTGTGTAAGGAGGGGAATGGGAATAGTGGATTACAAAACAAAGAAGGCAATGTCAAAGTAAATCAGGAAAGCACATTTGCCTGCACTGATGATACTATGTGGGACACTATAAAGGTTCTGAGATACAAAAAAATCAAGAAACAAAATCCACACGGATGGACACAAATGAAGCCCTCCCAGCAACACTGATAAGCTGAGCAAGCTGAAAGTTGCGAGGGTGAATAGAAAGGACGCTGTCCATTGTGTTTCATGGAAACAAAATAATGGACGCCCATGTAGTCTGTCTCAAAACTTACGCAGTGACCTATGGATTGGCCATGAACCCAGGCATAAGACAGACTCATCTTAAGACATCTGCCTTTGAAATCCAGAAACAAGACAAAATGATCTGTATTTGTACGTACCTGTCCACCTAATGTGGACAGCTTAAAATGAGAGGCTTATAAACTTTGAAGTCACCGTTGACAAAAAGAACTAGATTTCTGGTTGCTGGGATTTCGAGGAAGGAAGCACTCTCCATCCTTAATTGAGAGGTACAGTCCGGTGCTCCTTAGCTGTTCTTAGCACCTGGTTTTACTTGGCCTCCCCTTATACCCTCCAGAAAAATTCCACGGAGAAGCTCTGTTTTCAGAAGGAAGGCTTTGGACTGGGCCTCCCCACCCCCACCTCCACTTTGCTACACAGACTCTCCAACTGTGATGGGTGCTTTCTTTCCCTGTGAGCTGCATCCATCGTATTCGTAACTTTATGGGCTGATATCTGACCCCCTGGCAGTCCCACCAGGCAAATGAAGGTTGTCACAGGCAACTGGCCCCTCAGACAATGTCCAGATCTCCTAGATAATAACTTCTGAAGATTTATTTTTTTTCATTAAAAGTCTATTAGATTCCCCAAATTTTATTTGTAACATGCTACAAAGCAGATTAATTGATAGTCAGTGACTTTTCCTCTGAAGTGGCCTCTATCCCCTCCTGAAGTTAAAAATAAGCACCCGTGGGGCCTCTGACAGGCCAGGTATTCTAACTCTTGTCTGAGGCTCAGGTTACAATTACCCTGGTTTACTGGTCCTGTTTTCAGGAAACCCTTGGTATGATATTCCCCACCTCCTTTTGGCCCTCTGATGAGGGAGTTTCCGTTTTGTACTGACGCCGTGTCTTCCACCCCACATGCTTCAGCTTCAGTTATTCTTTTTTTCTGCAAAGACACAGAACATCTGGACTAGCTCCTTTACTCAATAAATGTTCACGAACCTGAAGTCTACGAACAGTTCCCCAAGGAGCCCTTCTTTCTCTCCCTAATCAATTTCTGTTCCATCACCATTCCTGACAATGGTACGACTTTGCCAAGCTGTAGTTCTAGGTGTTTCGCAGATTTCCCAGTAACAATCCATTTCGTTAACATGAGCCCACCTGGAATTTGTTGCCCTGTGTGTTTCATCTGAGGAACTCGGTGTTTTCCCTGTCACTTTGGTGTTGACTTAGCCTCTGTCGTTCAAGTAAGGTCAGTAGTAGCAGACGCGATTTCATAACAAATTACCAGTCTCCCGAGTATTAGAAACATGCCTTGAAGGTAGAAGACTCCATCTATTAAAAGTATTGAATTTTGTTATTTCACACGATGGTGAGAGTGGGGATCACAGGGGTCAGGGCCTTTAAGTAAGCACACCTGTGTCGTATGGGTCTTGAGTAGAATAATCAAGAGTCTTGACAGTTTCCAGTCACTTTTCTCATGGGCACATCTTGTATCTACTTGTATTTATAAAGTATACCTGCGTTTGAAAGGCACCTTTTCTTCTAATTAGTTGGATGACCTTGGATAAGGGAATACTCCTCCCCGAGAGCTTCCTCTCCTGTGAAGAGGCCTTCGTTCATTTAGCAAGCATGCATTAAATGCCTACTTTGTGTGAAAGGCAACGATTCAGGTGCTGGAAATAGAATTGTCACAAGAGAGGCAAGGTCACCCCTCTATGGAACTTACATTCTTATTGAAACTTAAAGTAAAAACAAAAACCAAAGAAAAACACAACAGTGATGGAGTGCAAAGAGACTAACATGGCGGTTAGAGAACTGATCCAGTGGAGACGCTGGGAGGAGCAAGGTGGGGATGTGCCTCTGTGTTTCCCAGCGCACAGCGTGTGCTCAAGAAACGGGAACTACTTGCGTTGAAAGAAGAGCAGTAGTTAAAGGCTGTCACTTTTTCTGTCCGTCTTGAGAGGCTGACCAATGGACTTTAAGGCCAGGTGCAGCCCAGGAACTTGAAGTGGTGCTGGTGTAACTCCCTGAGACTTTCTCATGGAAAAATGTTAGGAGACAAGTCCTTTCTGCCTGTGGGTTTCCTGAGACAGAGAGTGGGATGGAAACAGAGGTGGGTACAGCCTCCTGTCTGTGGAGCAGATCCCACCTGTCAGCGCCACTCTTCACTCTACCTAGAGAGGGCCTTGGGATCATTTCCAGCACCCTGCTATGGTTTGGGGCTCACTTAATGACCAAAATGATGTGTACATGTCTGCAGCAAACCAGGCAGGCAGGGGAGCAGGGCAGCGTCCCTTTGGTCGGTGTTCTTCCTCTCAGTTCATGGAGAATCTTGAGCCACCCACATTATCTGGCCTGGCACCTACTTCCTGCGGCCAATGTAGGAGGATAGCGTGCCTACTGCCTCCCAGCTGAGACACATTGCAACTCTCATTCAGGGAGGTTCTCATCTTCCTGTAGGACTCATGTCTTGGAAAGGGAAAAAAAAAACCCTGATAGTTGAGTTTGAACTGGGCCTGGCCACGCACTGTGGTCTGGACTGGTCTGTCTAAATGCTTGGCTTTTTCTCTGCATCGTACAGAAGCTTGGCTCATGTTCCCTGCTTTATTAAACAACATCGTATGCACCACTCGACAGACTATCTCTGGTGCTGTACTTTGTGGTCCTTTTGGAAGGGACTGTGAAATAGGATTGAAAGGCATGTAGGAGGAAGGAAAACAGAAGTGGTGCGGCTTGACAGGTCAGCAGAAATCAAGTCTGAATTTCTGAACCATTCAGTGGAGTGAAAGCCAAGTATTTGGAAACATATCAAAATGACTGAACACATTTCTATATTATCCTTAGTTCAATATTTGTTACATTCATTGCAGGACCGAGGCCTATTGACCTTTCCTTGGGGACATTGATTCCTGGGTTGTTGGCATTTGTTTCCCCAAAGCCACTAATCCCTTGAACTGCCTGGCATTGCTCTTGGCCACGAAGCCTAAAGGGTAGCTAGGCAGGGGACACTAATGCCTTCCCCGGCTGCTGATCTGAGTCTGGGCTGGCTGAGTGTGTGCACCTCCACCACTCAGCAGGCCAACGCAAACACACTGATTCCCCTGAACTCGTTAAAAGGAGTTTGGTTGGGTTAGAGAGAATTCCAGTTCCTGCTCCTGGAACACAGAACCAGGCCTACAGTTCAGATATGTCACAACAGACTGGAAGTGAGTGTTCCTTTTTAAGAGAAATGAAACAGAAACACTGACTGCCTGTAGGATTTCCATATGATAGAGATTTTAAAACATTCAGCACAGAAGAATTTCATGTCAGGTATTCTAACCGGTACCTGGGATGTGAAGAAGGTAAATTCATTAACCAGATTGCCTTTCAAGCCAGCAGAGGAATATTCCAGGTGAACATGATTTAACGGCTCTGTTGCCTAGAGCTACAGGGACTTCTTGAAGCAGTCGGGTAAGACATGCAAGTCAAGACGGGACACAAGTGACCTCTCAGCATTTCATGGAATGTTTACTCCTTGCGAGTTCATCCTCCAATTTTTAAAAAATGGTGTTTGCTGACATACAGCCGTCATTAAGCTGCCAGGGACTTAAGATAATAGCAGGAAGCTCTCGGAGATAAACCCAATATGGTAGTCAGGGAAGAATGGGACTCAGTCAATTAAATCATTAATGGATATTTGAAATGCCTGTATAATGGAGCGCATAGCAGTCCACACATGAAAATAAAGGCAAAAACATCTCATCTCATTCCATGGTTCTTGTTGGGGCCAAAAGATTCTCCCTTGAACTTACTCTGTTTATAGATGGCAAGGAACGAGGTTTATTTGAACTGGTTTTGTTTTGAGTTTGTGTGGGTTTTTCCTCTCCTCTGCAGAATGTATCCTCGGAGTTTCTGCATCTCCGAGCCTGGGTTTTGCTTTTTGTAGCCGTGCCAGAGTTTATCACCACTCACTTCTGGATAGTGTTAATGCCGCAGTCACTTCCTGACTGCAAAACAATCGTAACATTCACCAGAGTTCTGGGTGTAACAGGCCACGTGGGGGATTGCTACGTTGGGGATTATTACCTGAAATGGCTACAACAACAACAACATTTAAGAACTCCCAAACTTAACACAAGATGCTCACCCTGTTTGTAGAGCAATGTTGTTCTAAATTAAACACATGCCCATCAAGTAAATGGGAAGAATAAGGCAGACCTATAAACACCAAAGGGAAACCTTACTGTCAGTATTCACCTGACGGTGCCACGTGGCGCCTTCTCTCCCCAGTGCCTCACTGCAGTGAGAATTAGCCCAGAGGGAGGAGTTGATGTAAAGCTGTGGTTCTTACACCGTAGCTAGCATGGCACGGCTGGGAGAATTTGTAACAACTTGCACGGGTGGCTCCATCCTGAGTTTCTGCTTCAGTCACGCAGGGGGCAGGGTCCCGAGAATCTGCATTTCTGGCAAGTTCCCAGGCGATGCTGATGCAACTTGGTCCACAGAGCAAGTTCCAAGAACTATCGGCAGTAAATAAAAGGCACAAAGGGCTTGTCAGTTGTGGTCAAAGGCAAGGGGGCCGAAATCCCATGCTGGACATAAGCTTTTAATTCTGTTGTCCTGTTGAAAGGAGAGAACATCTTATGAAAGATGATTTTGTTGTTTTAAAGGTGACTACAGACATTCTTGGCTTTACAGCATAGAGCAAAGCAATGTCCGTACAAATGAATCCTATTTGCTCACTGATCTCTACTATGACGTCAGGCTGGTATTCCCAGAAAGTGGAATTCCCTGAGATGGGCTGAGTAGGAAAACTTAGGAAGGAAAAGGCTCCATGTCACACACACCAGGAGGGCGGTCCAGGCTTGGTGGCGCGTCATTTTCTTGATGCTGTGATCTCTCCTCCCAGAGTCTTTGTGCATGTTTATTCTGCCTCAACACTTAGCCCTTCCTCATCATTAGAAATTTCTCCTCTTCTTGTAAGTTGGTTAATTCTATATGACACACTCCTAGAATTTGAACTCTTCTCTGGGCACTTGGGTTTTTTGTGCCTGACATGGGAAAACATTTAATGACCAATTTCTTTTGTAGAAATTGGAGCCTGAATCTTTCACATGTCTCAAGAATGTGTTAAACCCTCAGGTTATGCAACATAAACCAGCATCTTGGGTTATCAATCCCCAAATCCAAAATTGCTAAAAAACATATTTATCGATCAAGATAAAACCTATGGAGATTTCACTTTACCATTGTTTTTAAGTAAGAACTAGTTAAGAAAATCATGTAGTGGTGAAAGCAACAGAGAATTTTACTGCTTGATTATCTTTCTAAATAGAAACTTGGGATTTACAAGAAGGACAATTAGAAACAGGAATCATCTGTGCTTTCGAACTGGGGAAGGGCGGGGAGCATTTATGAATTATTTCTTTGGAAAAGTTTTAAAGAATTTGCATTTTCATGATCCCAAACATGTCAGCAAGTGTCAGAACTACATATCCTATTTGGAGGTTGTAGTTAAATATTAGATGAAGCTATAGGTAAAATCGCGTGGCCTTGCCTCAGGCTTAGAAATTGGAAAAAAGAAGGCAGTCAAGTTTAGTTGAGGGTAACTTTTCCCGTGCAAGGAAAAAATGAAAGAAGGAAAAGAAGTAAGGTTTTCCCACCACTTGTGAGTTCCCTGTTTGGCCTTGGAGACTTACCAGCATTGGGGGAGCTTCTAGCCCTTGGCACTTGTAAGGAAGTGGCTAATTGCCATTTGCTCTCCTCCACTGTCATTTTTCTCCGCCTCTCCTCATCCCTGGCTCCCCTCTGCTCTGTCTCTTTTATGTCAGTAGGAAGGGCTGCCATGAAGCTGGCCTTCTGGCTTCCTTCTTTCTTCCCTGCAGGGAGCCACATGTGACAGTCCTCCCTCCCTGCCCCATCCACCTGTTCTAAATAGCCTCACCCATATCGCCTCGGGCTGCCCACGTCTCCTCGTAAATGTGCTCAAAAGGATAATTGTGGTTTCTCAGTTACAAGCTCCATATGAGGTGACAGTTTAGTGGTCAGTCCAGCTGTATTGGGAGTTGAGATTCTCCACGCTTGTCTGCACTCGTGCTTAGCGAGCTGTGCGGCTCTACCTTTTTCCGGCTGATTTAGCCTTCGCTCCCCTGTGGAGCGCGGCCTGAATCCCTGGCCTGCTGACAAACCGGCCCCCAGCACCTTTAGGAACTCATCAGGCCACCGGGTACTTAAGATTCACCGGCTGCTCAGATTTCTCTCTCTGATGAATTGCAAGAAACCATTGTTTTTTAACAATGACAAAATAACTAGTTCCCCTCGTAGGAGGAAAAGTATTTGTAAATTATATTCTTGCCTCTGCGCTAGTTCCTTCCCTATTTGACCTCTGAATTGTACTCAAGGTAATGTTTCAGCCTTTGAATAAGCCTTGTTGTGTAATCATTATCTGCTTAAGAGGGAAGACAGGAAGAAATGGAAATATTATCAAGGCGTCTGTAGGTCCGTGAGTACTTAGGAACTTTGTGGTTCCTAACTCCCGCCCTTCAGATGCCGAGAGACGTTAAGCTCAGGCTCTAAGTGCGTGTGCTCTCACAGATTCTTTGTTTGTTTTGTTGCAGTTGTCATTGTTGTTCAGCTGGCCCAGGCCAGGTTTGAATGCACCAGCCTGGGTGTATGTGGCCGGAGCCCTACCCCCTGAGCTAGAGGTGCCGCCTCGCTCTCAGATTCCCGGAGGAGCATTTTCATGAATTAGGTCCAAAGTGTAAGAGCCTTCACTGTGTGCCTTCCCACAGTTTTCCCTTGGCTTCCTCATTCATCTGTTTGACTCTGCTTTACTTTGGGAAATCCAGTGTGCATTTTACGAAATGAGAAGTAGCCCCCGGCGCTGCTGCAGATTTAGCCCGTGTCGGCATCCACTCCCTGGGCCGGGGAGGCCTTTGCGACTTTGCAGGGTGTGTTTTCTCTGTGGCTTTCTCAGGGTTTTGTGCACAATACTCCAGAGTCTCTAGCTAAATGCAGCCCCGGATTCTCCCAAGTGTTTCTCAGGGCGCAATCCTCCAATATTCTCTCATATTCTCGAGTAAGGAAGTCAGATGGTCTATTCTACCAGTCATTCCTTTAGTCACAAAACCTGCCACGCACTTGATAACGTACTAAGCAGTGAGGGTACAGCCATGAGGCAGATGTAGCTTTTACCCCGAGGAATTTGCTTTCCAGTGCTCTAGGATGCAGGGGACAGGGGGGAAGGAGGTGCAGGCTACAGCGGGATTCCCAAAGAGGAAAGGGACAAATCTGGTTCAAAAGGAAAATTTGGGTGGGCTATTTCCTAGAGAAGCTGATTTAGGAGCTGTGTGGTGACAGATGAGGAGACTGAGAGTGGCACCTCAGGGTGGAGGGGCAGGATGAGAGAAAACTCAGATCCTTGACATTTCCTGGGGTGTGCAGGGAACAGCGGGGACCTCAGAAGCTAGAACGTGGGTCTATGTGGGGAAGGCGGCTGAAAGGTGGGTGGGGTCGGATGGTGGGCATCCTGGGATGCTGGGCTCTTGAGCATTTCTTATTATTTTAAGTCTGTGCAGCCGAAGTTGTGAACAATTACGTGTGTACTTAGTGGGATTTTCCTCCCAGTAGGGTCATGACACCCAGAGTTGCTTTTAGGTTAGTCTGTAAACCAGAGAAAACACAATCAAAGCCAGGATGCATTTCATCTTCCTCCTCCACAGACACCGGAATTCCAAAATATAAATTGCATTTCTGTCGGATCCTCCGTGCTTCTGCCTGTGTCCTGGGTGAGAACCACATGGAACAGAGAGCAGTGGCTGACGAATGCATTGGCCTTGATCTCAACGTGCCCTGACAGAGCCTGAGCCCGTCTGAGGCTACACATAGTTACAGCCTGGCTCCACTTCTAGCAGATTTAATAGCTCCTCATCTATTTTTCCAGGCTTCATCAACATGCTTCTAAGTAATTGTCTTCACATCCCATGACCATTTTCTTGAATCTTCCCTGCAGAGGAAAGCCAACACACCAACCCGCCATTCTGGCTAAACGTTGGCAGATGCCTTGTTAAGTTTCATAAAACTTACATTAAGCAATTCAGCTGAAGACCTGTTGTAACAAGCCATTTGATTTTAATGAACTCTCCCTTCTGAAGGGGTTTTGTCATATTTACACTGTGTCTTTCACAAACTAGTCTCTTTTTAAGTAAAAAAAAAGTCACTACCCAGGAGAAAGACAAAAATACAAAGGGCAAAATTCCTTGCTTGAAGCCGCATCAAGACTGTAAATACAGCAGGTGAATGTAGAATGGCGAGGTGAACCCTGGAGCCCACACTCCGGTGGTGGCTGGGGATTGGCCCAGCAGGAGATGCAATCAGAAACCGCTTTCTGCTTGCCACCACTAACTAACATTGTTCTTTGATACTTTACCATAATTCACTGTGAATGAGAAGAGTAGACATTTAAAAGTTTAAAAGTTCAAGTTTTGAGCCTTGTTTTTGACGAGGTGCCCCCCTGGATGCAGTATTATTCTGTTCTAGACCCAAGTATTAGTCACCAGCAGCAGAGTCAATGGGAGAATCCCAGTGACCACTGCTAGGGCTGCGTTTAGCCCAGGATTAGGTTTGTTATTCACACAGGGAGGGGTTGACTCTGGAGGGGGCATTAGGTAATGGTTCTTGCTATGTTTCCTATCAAGGTGTGTATCTTAGCCAGAGCTGACTCTCTTAGCAGGAGGCCATTGGTCTCCTTCTAGTTTATACAAGGGACAGCATTCCAGGCAAGCTGCCAGTCGAATAGGGGTCTGTGTTATATAAGGTTTCAGCACCCGGGAAGGCATCTGTGTATATAGATGTGAATTTCTGTGCGTATATACTCACAAACCTTGCCTTAGCCTTAGTTACTCTGACGGCAGAGTCGGATACAAAGATTTGTGTGCAGACGGTTTATTTGAAAAGTGACCCCTGGGAGCGGAAGTGGAAAAGGGAAGGTGGGCAGGTCAGCAACAGGATGTGACTGAGCTGACCACTGTGTGGATGACTGATACTCCATCCTAAGGGATTGTCTGGGGAGCCTGAGGAAGTGCACCTTAGAAATGCCCACACAGGGGTTGGGCACAGGGGCTCATGCCAATAATCCCAGCACTCTGGGAGGCTGAGGCAGGTGGATTGCTGAGCTCATGAGTTTGAGACTAGCCTGAGCAAGAGTGAGACCTTGTCTCTAAAATAGGCGGGCATTGTGATGAGTGCCTGTAGTTCCATGGGAGGCTGTGGCAAGAGAACCACTTGAGCCCAAGAGGTTGAGGTTGCTGTGAGCTCTGAGGCCCTGGCACACTACCCAGGGTGACAAAGTGAGACTCTGCCTCCAAAAAAAAAAAGGAATGCCTGCACAAGTGATGCAGAGGGATATGTGGGTTCCCCAGCTCCCCATCTAACACTGGCCAGGTGGCCCCCAGGACTGTAGCTCCCCTGTGCTTCTTGGAGGCACATGCAAGGTCTGGGTCGCATGCCAGGACATCCGAGAAGAGCTGAGGCAGGAAGTGAGAGGTTGAGATGAGGGCAGGGTTGGGCACCACAGGCTGCTGCTGGAGCAGAGTGGTCCGAGCCTGTGCTGGCCTGGTCACCACGCTGGTACCCAAAGTACAAGAGTGAACAGGAAGATCTGAAAAGATGCACACACGGGAGGTGTCTGACACTGGCCTCCATCTATCAAATGCCTTCAAAGATGTGCAAATCAGAGAGATTTGCGGGTTGGTTAACGTCATCATCATATTCTGGCTTGGTCCAGGACTGCTGATTAGTTGAGGCAAAAAGCCCTACCGCCTAGCCTGGTCTGGTGAGATTCCATCTTCTAATATTTCTAGAGCTTAATATAGCCTTGACCTAAATAGAAAAAATGCCTTTTCCCCAATGCATTTTAAAAATTAAATTTATATATAGTGAAATGTACAGATCTTAAGTGTTCTATCCATTTTGACAAATGCACATATCTATGTAGCCCACACCCCTAGGAAGATATAGAATATTTCCATCATCTCAAAGAATAGCCTTGTCCCTTTTTCCAGTTAGCCCCCTCCTCACTCTATGGGAACATCTGGCATGTACTAATTAGTGTCTGCCTTCAGTCAACAACTTGGGAATTCATCTATATTGTCAAATGTCAATGTGAACGTTTTTATTGCTGTCAAATATTCCCTTGTAGCCATCTACCACAATTTGTTTACCTACTGTTAATTATATGAATAAAGCTGCCATGAACCAGCCTTTTTGTGAGTGCACGTTTTCCTTTCTCTTGGGTAAATCTTAGGCGACTGCTGGGTCATAGGATAGATGTCTATTAAGCATGCAAAGAAAAAATGAAGTTGCTGTGTCATTGACACTCCACCATCAATGCGTGAGTCCTGTTAGCTCCGAATCTTTGCCAATAGCTGGTGTTAGCAGTCTTTGTAGCCAGTCCAGTGGGTGGGTAACAGCATTCACTGCCATTTTAATTCATATTTCCCTAAGGACTAATAATGTTGAGTACCCTTTCATGTGTTTATTGGCCATTTGAATATTTTTCTTTGGTGAAATGACTGTTCTAATCTTTTACTTATTTTTTATTGGGTTGCTTGTCTATTTATTTGAATTATATGAATTATTTACTTATTCTGGAATCAAGTCTTTCAGCAGATAAGCGTGCTGCAAACGTTCTCCTCCCGTCTGTGTCTTGCCTATTTGTTTTCTTAACAGTGTTTATTGACAAGCAAAAATGTAAAGTTTTGACTTTGTTCACTAATTGTTTTTTCCTTTGATGCTTGCTTTCTGTGTCTGTCCCTCTAAATCAGTGGTTCTCAACCTTCCTGATGCCGCAATGTATTTTCTTAGTTACAAAGGGGTCGCGACCCGCAGATTGAGAACCACTGCTCTAAATAATCTTTGTCTACCCCAAGGTCATAAAGATATATTCCTAAGTTTTCTTCTAGGAGCTTTATATTTTTGTAAGGCATATGCTGAATTGTTTTGGATAGTCTATGTCAATTTTGTTTCTTACCAAGAAAGTTGGCAGTCACTGCGTTTGTTTTATTACTTCTGGACACTGATGGAAGTATAAACTCCCAGACTGGTAAATTATGGACACCTTTGAAAATCTTAAGTTCCCGTTTTTACATTAAGATCTCGCTCTGAGATGGTGTGTGAGTTGGGTCCAGGATGGAAGGGAGGATATTTCTATAGGTCCCTTGCATTTACTTTGGGTAATGCTATTTAACCGACTCCAGCCCATATACGCCTGTCACCCTGTGCAGGGTCATTCTGCTGTGGAAACCTGACTTATGTTAAATGTCTATGTTGACATGTCTTTTCCTAAATGAATAGGCTTTTATTTAACTGGTGGCTGCTGACTCTGTGGGGGCTGCCAGGTCATTAAAATGATGTTTGTTTGAATTTGGCAGAATGAAAAATTGGACTTAAGCTTACGTATTTTTTTTTTTTTTTTGCTTCCCAGATCTGTTTTCACCACTCACCCCTAACAATACTCTTTTGATTTTTATGAAGTCACCTTCACAAAGAAAAGTGAAATGCATCAGAAGTTCATGGAATTCAAGTTCAAGGCTTTGTTGCTGTATAGTATCTCTATAGTCTCCAATGCCTACAGATGAAGACAGTAAGGAGGGCCTGGACTAAACAAATGAATTAAGAATGACAGTGTCTTTTCTGGCATTACATATTAATTATACAGATCACCACTGACTATCAGCTGGTCATTAACATCTGCATTCAGGTGATATCTCAATATTGAGGTCCGAAGGAAAGGAGTCCTGGGATCAGAAGGCTTGAGTGCCACTCTGAGCCCTACCGGTTTCTAACAAAATGATTTTCAGCATATCATATGTCCTCTTTAGGCCTCAGTTTTCTTATCTGTGAGGTAGAAACAATAACAGGTAGTGTGTTAGTCAGAACAGGTGAAGTACGTTGCAGCAACTGATAAAACTCGAAGCCTTTGTGTCTTCGTCACAAAGCTTCACTTTTTTCTTGGAGCAGAACTGATTTATTGGATGGCTGACCAGCTCACGCTGGTGCTCTTCAGGGTCCTCGTTCCATGTGGTGACTCAAATCAGGGTCTAAGTCTGTTCATCTTCCTGCCACTTCACCCAGGGCTTCCAAAGTCATTGAGTAATGTCATTTGGGTAAAGAAAAAGGGGAGGCTGGAGGAAACACACTCACTGTCATCTGCTTTGATGTGGTGGTGCCACTCATGACTTCTGCTCATGTCCCACATCTCGGAGAGGCTACACGGTGAGCACTTCCTGTTGTCACATGTATGTTCCATGACCCTCAGGTGAGGTGGAATGGATTAAAGTGCATTATAAATAATTTACATCATCGGTGACAGGATTGGGTTACTTTACATTCCATTCAAGACCTGAGCTTATTTGGATGCATTTGCTGCCATTTGTACACACTCACCGTCTCTTATTGGTGACTCCCTCCATTGGAGGGAGAAAGCAGCCTTTTAAAAGGCTACCTGGCAAACAGCTCTTCACTCACCACTTTTCCTGCACTCAAAGAGCACATCAAACAACATTTAATTAGACTGAGGCAAAAACACTGAATAGGTGGAGTGAAGGATTTGAATTACAGAAGAGTTTTAGAAGAAATAGAGGCATCCTATAGACCAGGGGTCCTCAAGCTTTTTAAACAGGGGGCCAGTTCACTGTCCCTCAGACCATTGGAGGGCTGGACTATAGTTTAAAAAAAAAACTATGAACAAATTCCTATGCACACTGCACATATCTTATTTTGAAGTAAAAAAACAAAATGGGAACAAATACAATCACACCCTGCATGTGG
>CAUYPK010012353.1:0-30878 GCA_963574355.1 Loris lydekkerianus | reverse complement strand
TTGGTCTTCTGGGTATAAACCTAGAAGAGGAATTATAGGATCGAAAGGCAGGTCTATTTTTAGGTCTCTAAGTATTCTCCAAACATCCTTCCAGAAGGGACGTATTAGTGGGCATTCCCACCAGCAGTGTAGAAGTGTGCCAGAGATGTTGGCGTGGATGTGGAGGAAAGGGCACACTTCTTTTGCCTTTTTATTAACTATTTTATTTTTCTAGCTTAATAATTTCTGTTCTAATGTGTTATTTCTTATTTTCTTATTTTTTTTTTCTAGGGCTTAATCGTTTGTTCTTTTTCTAATTTCCGGACATTTTCCAGATGATATATTCTTTTCTTCTAAATTTCACATATAAAACTTAAAAAAAAAATTTCTATATACTCTTATTTTCATCACACAGGCTTTAAGATGTAAACGGATCTCAAAATATACTAAATCAAATGTTATTATTTAGAAAAACCTTTTAGCTACGTATTTCACTGAATAAATAGTAGGTATTCACAAAAATAGTATGTTTTGGATAGTAGTGCTAAATAATTTAAAAACCTTATAGGTTGTCTAAGGTCTTGTAAATGTTTTTATGTTAGTGTATATTACATAGCTTCCTCATATATATCCCACTAAAGTGTAGCATCATTTTTAAAAAAGTCTTTCTATCCATGAATGGATCAATAAATTGTGGTATATGTACACCATGGAATATTATGCAGCCTTAAAGAAAGATGGAGACTTTATCTCTTTCATGTTTACATGGATGGAGCTGGAACATATTCTTCTTAGTAAAGTATCCCAAGAATGGAACAAAAAATATCCAATGTACTCAGCCCTCCTATGAAACTAATTTATGGCTTTCACATGAAAGCTATAACCCAGTTACAACCTAAGAATAGGGGGAAGGTGGAAAAAGAGGGGAGAGAGATGGGAGGGGGACGGAGGGAGGGGGGCAGAGGGAGGGGGATTGGTGGGATTACACCTGCGGTGCATCTTACAAGGGTATATGTGAAACTTAGTAAATGTGGAATGTAAATATCTTAGCACAATAACTAAGAAAATGCCAGGAAGGATATGTTAACCAGTGTGATGAAAATCTGTCAAACGGTCTATGAAACTAGTATATGGTGCTCCATGATCACATTAATGTACACAGCTATGATTTAATAAAAAAAAAAGAAAGAAAAGATGGAGATATTTTTAATATTCATCTTGGGTACAGGAAGAAGTTAGGTAGGAAAGTTCCGTGGAGGGGATGATTGATGATCTCACATGTATATTAAGTGATAAAAGGGATTTAGGCAAGGCAGAGGGGACAATACATTTTTTCTGTAAGTGGCCAGATAGTAAATATTTCAGGCTTTTCAGGTTATATATGGAAGGTCTGTGTCACATACTCTTTGTGTCTTACAACTTTTCAGAATGTAAAAGTATCCTTGGCTCAAGGGTTGTAAAATATGAGTCATCGTCCAGATTTGACCTGTAGGTCACATTTTGCTGACCCCTGGTCTAGGCTGAGAACAAGAACAAAACCAGATACACGTTTGCACAACCATGTACAGTGTTGATGTACTATAATGGATGTGTGATGAACTATAATGGAAAGTTTGAAGAAGAGTCATGACAAATGAGCCCAGAGAGAGTGAGTTACAGGACAGTGTGTCACGTTGAAGAACTCAGACCTAGTTCTGTAAGTATGGGTTGCCACTGAAAGATTGAAATCAATGCTATCACCACATTTATATTTTACAAAGATAGCATATTGGGAATTTTCATGAAGAGGCAAAACTGAACTCACAGGGACCAATTAGGGACTGTTAGTGTGGAGATGATGGAGATAATGAAAGCCTGGAGTAAGGCAGTAGTGGGAAAGGTAGGTAGGAGGAGACACTGTAGAGAAAATCTTAGGTAACATCAGGCATGCTGGATGTTACCTGGTTGACTGGGGTGGAAAGTGGTCAGTAAGGGCTCCTAGACAAGACAGCATTGCTTCATCTGAGATTATAAATACTGTTCTAACCCATTCACATTCATTCTATAGCAGGAGCTCTGATCGTTAAAAGGATCTCTGCAGGTGATTTAGTGATAACCTTGCTAGGGATAATTCTTTTAGGTCAGCCAATATGCAGGTACCGTTAAAATAATCAGATCCTGTTTTTACATGTATGGGATTTTTGGAGTTAGACCAGAGAAGAGTTGCCATACCTCTTTATCATTGCTTTTGGTCTGGGAGTTTTGTTTGAGTGGAGTAGAAGCAGACGAGGACTGAGATACATTCTTTAATTCCGCAAATAAAATCACAACATATAATGAACATGATTCTAGTTCCCTTACATGCAATTAAACATTTAATCTTCATGACATGAATTATTTTACTTAATAATTTACAGAGTTCTATTCAGTAGATCTTATTATCCATATATATTACACAATAATAATCTTAAGACTTGGAGAGGATAAGTAATTTGTTAAGGATCACACCACTAAAAAGTGACAGGGCTGGATCCCAAGTGACTTGGGCAACTTACTTAACCTCATGAAGCATCTATAACATTTGAATAAAAATAATACTTCTCAGGGTTTTTAATCAACAAATGAGTTTATCTTTGTGAAACGCTCAAAACTTTGCTTGTGTCAATAAAATTCAGCAAACATTTGCTGTTATTGTTTTGTCCAGGACGTATCTCTGTTTATCTCTTACACTGAGATAGGCAGCCACACACAGTGTCTCATGCCTGTAATCTAAGTACTTTGGTAAGCCAAGGCAGGAGGATTACTTGAGGCCAGGAGTTCAAGATTAACCTGCGTAACACAGGGAGACCCAGTCTCTGCCAAAAAAATATTTCCTTTTTTAAAAATTAGCTGGATGTGGTGACCTGGACCTGTACTCTTAGTTACTCGGAAGGCTGAGACAAGAGGATTACTTGAGCCTGGGAGTTTGAACTATGATCATACCACTGTATGCCAGCCAGGGTGACAGCGTGAGACCCTTCCTCTAAAACACAAATACATTAGAGTAAGCAGTGGTCTGAACCAGGATAGTTGATCATAATTTTGGTCAAGCTCCACAAGCTCTGATCGTTAAAAGGATCTCTGCAGGTGATTTAGTGATAACCTTGCTAGGGATAATTCTTTTAGGTCAGCCAATATGCAGGTACCGTTAAAATAAACTTCCCAGGGGGTCAACTGGGCATTTCTTTAACAGTGAGGAGTCAGGAGAAGAGATAAGTTTGAGAATGTTGGATGTTACTGTTAGGGCCTAGAGTTATTCCAACAAGGCAATAGTCTCTAGTTGTTTTGTTTTAATGGAATCCTCACTGAGACTTTTTAGTCCCCTACATGACTAAAGTCCCCCCTCTGTTTGAGTTTGTCCTGCAAATGTCTAAAATCTGATTCCTAAACTGAAAGTTAAGGTGTGAATTCAATACACGCCAGAGAAGGTCACAGGAGTAGATGCCAGGTGGTGAGGCAGAATACAGTTCTGGATAGGTAGCCAGCGTGGTGCAGTGAGTTTGAGGAAAGGCTGGGGAAAGCAAGTGTTAGGAGAGAAGGCAGCAGAGATAAGCTTTAGATCAGCAGATCAGAAAGCTTCAGTTAGACAGGCAAGAAAGACTTTGCCTTAGTCCTTTGGAAAGGATGTCACTCTGTCAAACACAAGGGCCACGCAGACCCAACAGTAACTGGATGACTTTGCCCTTTGCCATTTAGAGAAACAACTGTTGACTCAAGGATGTCTCACATCTGTATCTGACTCGGAGGTGTGTCTACCAAAAGGACAAAGAGTATCCAATAACTAATGAAAATTGAGGCATTTGGAGAAAAAGACAGAGGACCCACGCTGTGCCTTAAAGGAAGAGCTGGCTCTCTTTCTGCTCACTCTTGGATGGTTTGCACTCCAGCCCTGGATTTGGACAGGATTTCTATCGGATCATGACAGGTGTCTGTCCCACAATGGAGATACTAAGATTTAAGGATGTAGGGGGAAGGCACCAGACAGTGTAAGGTAGATAGATGAGCCTGGTCCAAATGCCGTTTACTAGCTATGATGCCCATGGCAAGTCACTTAAATTTCCTTTATCTCTACACAAGGATGGTAATAATAGCTAACATTGATAGCACTATGTGCCATGCACTCCTTTAATCTTCACAGCTACACTATTATCATCATCCTCAAATTTTCCAGGAAACGACAACAGAGTGATTGAGTAATCTGCCCAAGATTCCACAACTCCTTGGTAGGAGAGGAAGGGTCTGAAGAGGCAGGCTTCCTCCAGAGTCTGTACTCCCCACCTTCCCACTCTACGGCCTTTCTGATGCCAGTACAGAGAAGGCATTCAGTGAGTGCTGGCGCCGGGAGAGGAATGGAGGGGACAGTAGCAAGGACTGTCATCATCATCAATCAGGGAGACTGAGAACAGGCTCTATTTATAGAACTAACGAGAGGTGCGGACATAGTGTAGGTCCTCATATATTTCTAACTTATGTCCATAGACATGTAATTCCAGAAAGATTTTTTAAAGGTTGGTACTTTTTGGCTTCTTAGACTTAAGTCTGAAACCTAATGCCTTCAAACCAATGCTTTAAAGACTAAGCACACACAGTGTTTATGTGTGAGTGTGTGCACATGTCCTATTCAGCACCGTGTGGCCCTACTTGAGAGCTGTTCTTTTCATACCCATTTTCATCAGGCCGGTACTTCACAGATAAGCCGCAGGAAGAGTGTTTTCAGGAAATTCTATGATTACTTTTCAGCAGAAGAAATCATGTTTGGCTTTGTTGAAATGTTTGAGTACATTGACCCGGCAAAGAAGGCAAATAATAGACAAGTCAAATTCTGCAAGTAGACAGTTATTCATGTTTGAATTAACAGATTATAGAAGGGCAAAGTGAACAGACGAAAGAAAGACAAGAAGGAACTCTTATAATTCATTTTCTCTTTTTCATTTATAACACTAACTTTCCAAACTAGATTTTCATAACAGTTTGTTTTTTGTTAAATGATGGAAGCCTTTAGATATATCTTTTATACTAAAGAACAAATGATGAAAATGAAAGGAAATAGGAATTCAATATGAGTGCCTTTGTGATTTTATACTTCTTATGCGGCATAAAGTAATAGTTCTACTTAATTTCCTGACAATACTTTCAACCAAGCTTTCTGAAAGTGTTTGAAAAGAATAAAATAATATTTAAGATGTCATCAGTTTTATATATGGGCTAAGGTTTTTACTTACGGAGGTGATATTTTTCTCATAACAAAAATCTGTGATTTTAATGTCCTTGCCCTTTGGCAATATCCCATCTATAGATGTGTTTGTTCTTGAAACACATGAAAAATAAATGAGCACATGTTTCTACCCACTTTAATACTAACTATGGCAAATTACAAAGTAAATATGTTCGAATGATCCATGTTTTTAATCTCCAAAATACAAAGTAAACCCAAGGTGAATGGTAATTTTCTCACTGGGTTGGTTATTTTTGGTTATAAAAATCTTCAGTGTGCTTCTTGGAAGTGAATAGCATACCTTTGTATGAGAGTATGAAGACTTTGTTTTAGAGATGGGGGATGATAGGACTTCTAGTTACAGTTCTGAAGACCCAAAGTACGCACATTAAAAGCGTAGAAAGGCATTCCTGGGGGAAAATGGGGTTCACGCAAGGTTTAGTCACAAACTTAAAATAACTGAAGACTTGTCAAGGAAAATGACATCCCGGAAGGCACAGAAATGTGTGTCACTGTCTTAAAAGGGAGTGTGGAGGCAACTTTAGAATAATTAAAGACACTGGAAGTTGAATCTTGCTGAAGCAGAATGTGGATAAAGGAAGCATGGCTATTTACGCCTGTCCTTCAACACAACTTTGATAAAGAGGACAAATATTGGCTATTTGTAACCTAGATATTCAACGGTTTGTATGACAATGGACTTTTAAACTCTCATACTTTGTCAAAAGAATACTGGCTTTAAATAGTTATAGTGATGGTTAATATAGAAATTACAACAAGGTTATGAATATTTTATTTTTCAAAATATTTATTTTTTTTTGAGACAGTGTCTTACTTTATCGCCCTCGGTAGAGTACCTTGGCATCACAGCTCACAGCAACCTCTACCTCTTGGGCTTGAGTGATCCTCTTGCCTCAGCCTCCTGAGTAGCTGGGACTACAGGCGCCTGCCACAACACCTGGCTATTTTTTGTTGCAGTTTGGCCAGGGCTGGGTTCAAACCCACCACCCTCAGTAGATGGGGCCAACACCCTCCTCACTGAGCCACAGGCACCGCCCATTTTCAAAATATTTTTAAAACAAAATAAATTTACATTTGTATACAATATTCAAAAGGAAAATGTTTTTATGACATAGATGCTTTTGAGTCTTGCTAAAATCAAAGCAGTTACCAGTTTTGAAGAACTTCAGAGTTTGAAAGATAAACTCTACTTCCTTTGTTTTAAAGCTATATCAGGAGAGCTACATTTGATGTTTTTACTCAGTGCTCTTGGAAATGTATATCCTTTTTTGGGAAGAAAATTCCATAGACAATTTGTTACATGACAGTTTACACATAACCACAACAACGAAAATAAAATATTATGACTACATTATCCACATACATATTTTATATGCACATTATCTCCTTAAGAAATAGTGTCATTAAATCTTTTTAATTACATTGTTTCTGCTTTTCGTGTAATATTAAAACTCGCTATGTATCTTCTTACCCAGCATGCATCAGAGAAAGCAACAACATCAATTTAAATTCATTATGAAAGTCAAATTTTAGTTATCCCAAGGACAGGTTTCCAGATCACATGTGTGAATTAGTGTCTGTGTCTTCCAACACAAAAGGCATTGATAAGATTGCCATGGCGGATACCGGCTGTTGAGTCCCAGAGAACACTAGGAGCTGAGCTTACTTCACCTTTCCCCGGTTTTCATTTAATGTGTGCAGCCCTGATCCTCATGGCCGTGTTTGTGGAAGGTCCTCCCTTCTTTCTCGTCTTCATTTACATTGTACTCAGAGAGCAACAGAGCTGAGGGGTTCTCACCACCTTGTAGATGTCAGGATGAAGCTGGAAGGGAGCATCGTGACGGAGGTCACAGCAGAGTGGCCGAGCTGAGGGGACCATCTCTGGATTATACTCTGCTGCTTCATGTAAATAAAAACAAACATGGGAAATCTTAGCTTTTCCTTCCAGGCTCAGTTCCAGGTTCAGGCTCTGGTCGAGCCATTTCTGACTATGTAGCAATCCAGCCTACTCTGCCCACTTGCTGTATAACCACAAGCAAGTGTTTTTGTGACCATTTTCTCAGTGTCCTAATCAGTAAAGTGGAGAGCGTACCCACTCCTGCCCCATGGGGTTGTTCAGGGCCTTAAGTGAGTTAATATTAGTGAAGCACTTAAAATAATGCCAGGTCATAGTAAGTGTTCAGTAAGCATTGGTTGACATTTTTATTTTTAATCTATTTACTTTAAAAATATATATAAACTCACAGAAGTTACAAAACTTGTATTGAGAGCGCCTGTATTCTTCTCACAATGTATATAACTTTATCAAAACCAAGAAATTGGCATTGGCACAATGCAGTTAATTAGTTGTCATTATTAATAACTGACCATATTAATCACTTTTTCACTCCTATTTTGTATTTTTCATCAATACCACTCACTTAGCGCTTACTATTTTCTAACTGCTTCATTTAGAATGTTAAGTTTATTTTAGTTTTCTCTTCTCAGCTCAAATTATTTCAGGGCAGATGTCCTATATTTCTTTAATGTACTTCCATAGGGCCTAACACAATGTTTGATGCAAAATAGAGTTAGTAGGTTTTTTTTTTTTTCCTGCCAATTGATATTTAAATAAATAGATTTCTAAGAGCTGCAATTCTGACTGACATTTAAATATTCTCCAAGAAAAGCCAGTGACAATGTGGTGGCAGTATAATATGCCAGTGCTTATAAAAGTGTTAAAAAAGCAAAGAGCCCTGTGTACTCCTAGTGTCTGAAAGTACATGAAAAGGTCCAGAGGAGGCATGTTCAGGTTGGTTTTAGGAGCAGTGGGTAAGAGAATAGGATATTTTGTGTTACTACCAAAGCCGTTGCATAAAAAGATTGTTGAATAGCTTGAAATTGTATGTCGATGCTTCAGTGATGTGAGGACGATTACTCTAAGCTCTGAATTCTAGAGAACATATCACTAGTGCACATTCTCAATGCAAGTTCTTGGCTCTACATTTGAATTTCTTGGTGAGATTTTAAAAATCCCAATACCCAAGTTGTCCTTTAGACTAGTTGACTCAGAATCTCTGGGTACCGGACACTGACTATACCTCCTCTGGAGCTTCTCTGTAGCCACGTTGGAGACGGCGATGCTGGCCTGGAGGATTGCAGGAATGTTGTTCTGTGGCATGTTCACCCAGACTAGGGCACAAGGTGCTTACTGTATAAAATTCTGTCTAGTAACACGCGGCCCAGACACTGACTCACTTTCTAAGAGAAGTTTTGAGGAATGGACAGTTATTTGCCTGCGAATCCTGTTACCAAAGCTGTGTAATAGTGAAGCATTGTTTTGTTTGATTCATTTCCCTTCCCACAAGACTCTGGCTGGAACTTTGTTTTCCTTTTGGCCGGCCAGACTTCTGCAGACTTGTCATTTTCTGCGCGCTGGATCCCTGCTTTATGCCTGACGGAGGAAAGTGGCAGTTCCTGAGTCGTGACTACTGGGTCTCCTTGGCCTCTCTGTGATTTCCCTGGGAGTCTCGTATCCTCCCTAACCTTGTGGTTTCTATGGCTTGATGAATTTTCTCATGAATGAGAAAAAGATCACCATTTGGATATGTCAAAATGTAGACCTGTTTTTCTGTTGCTTAAACGAGTTATGGTTTTTGCTGAACAACTTCCTGTTGTAGAAGAGTCTGTTTCACACAGGGGCATCCAGCTGTGAGGCCCAAGGCTCGCAGTGAATGCTGATCTAAGAGTTGTCTTGGGGCACACATTAAATGCACAAACACTAACGTACGCTGATGAGCAAAAGAAAAGGTCTGTGATTTCCGTGATATCTGACACCATAGAGAAGCATTCATAGCCAGCTGCAGGCCGTGGTTCTACAACCCTAATTGGAACATAGGTGTTATTTCTTGAGTATCTGTGATGTGTCAGACATTGTGACAGGTGCTTAGGATATGGAGATTCAAGACAGACTCCCTCATAGACTACTTGGTGAGATGACCAAGGGCTGTGATGGAGGGATGTATGAACTGCTGTGATGATTTGTAGGGAGGGCACCTATTCAGACATGGGGAAGGGGTGGTGAGGGGGGAGGGAGGTCCCCGAGGGCCAGGCCATGTCTGATGTGTCTTTGTATCATTAGGCCCAGAACAGTAAGTGAATTCTCTTAATGTTTGGTGTTAAACACAGGCTACATTGAGCCTTCCTTGCCTTGACAGCAGGTGTGAATTAGCCTTGCAGAGAGGAAGGATGGGTGGGAGGAGAGCAGAAGTCCAGGGCCCGCGAGTCTAAAGGAGAGCACAGGTGTACAGGCATGGGTGAGGGTGGCTTAACCAGCTGTGCTGGAGAGTGGCCGCAGAGCTGGTTCACAGCGATAGTGAGGGAGTGTGGGGAGAGTGCGGAGGGGTCTGATTGTGCCAGACTTCATAACTGAGGCTAAGGAGCTTTCATTTCTCTGGAATATGGTAGGTCCCATTCAAGGAGATTTAGCAGGGAATTGACATGATCATATACCGTATATACTCGAGTATAAGCCAAGTTTTTTCGGCACAAAATTTGTGCCGAAAAACCCGAACTCGGCACAAATTTTGTGCCGGAAAAACTCGGCTTATACTTGAGTATATACGGTATGTCTTCCAGAGAAATCCTTTTGGAAGAACAGGGGTGAGATCAAGCAGGAAAACTTATAAGAAGTGATCCTGACATCCCACAGGAAGCAGTGGTGGGTACTTAGAACTATTTAGAAATAAAAAGAAACTCAAATACTTACCTTGTACCACACAACAAAACAAAATTTAGAAGCATTAAAGATGTCAATGTAAAAAAAAAATAGTAGAGAGAAAGTAGAGGAGAATTTTTTTTTAATCTTGGAGATTGAAAAGACTTTTTTTGTTGTTGTTGTTGACAGTGTCTCTGTCACCCAGGCTGGAGTGCAGTGGCTTGATCATAGCTCATCTGCAGCCTCAAACTCCTGCCTCATGCTCTCTAGTAGCTGGGACTATGGGCACCTGCCACTATACCCAGCTAATGTTTTAAAAAAAAAAAAATTTGGAGAGACGTGGTCTTGCTATTTTGCCCGGGCTAGTCACAAAGACCTTTTTAAGCATGAGATCAAAGGACTAAATACAACAACACAAGTATTTGTGCATACTGTGCTAAGTGGTAAAGAAATGTGTATTAATAGGGCTGATTTGTCTTTTTAAGAGTAAGATATAGAGAAAGATAAGGAGACAAAATATTCCAAATGTCTTGGGCTAAGAGCTACATTAGAGGGAAGGAAGTGGTTCAGCTGGAATCTATATGATGAACTGCCATGGTTTGCTTGGAAGTAGACAGGAGAGGCTTGGCAAGGCAGAAAATGAGCTAAATCTTGATGTCGGATCTATCAGGTGGTTGAAGCATTTTCAATGGAGGGCACAAATGTGCAAAGGTGGAAAAGGGTTTATTTGGTATTTTTGGTGTGTAAAGTGCAAGCTGGACAGGGAAGATATGAGCACAAGAAGTGCTGAAGGTGAGGTTGGAGATGAAGATGAGAGGAAAACACAAGGGGCCTTAATCGTCCAGGCTGTCCAGTAGAGCTTTATGTGACAGGGGAAAGCCCATGAGCCACACATGGCTATCGGGCATGTGAGATGTGGCTGGTGCAACTGAAGAGCTGAACTTTTAATTTATATCTCATAGTATATAAATTTGAAGAACCACAGTGGCTAGTAGCTACCATATTGGACAGTGAAACTACAGACAGTATGGGGTCATTGAGAATTTCTTTGTAGGGGAATAGTATAAATAGAAATCATATTTTAGAAAGATCACTCTGGTAGGCAGGAAGAAAATCAGGATTTTCTGAGAGCCGCTGCTTTAGTGCTGGGTGGTGTCCTAAATATTGCATCATTTGATTCAGGATGGAGGGGGCATGGTGACAAGAAAACAGCATCTCAGAAAGAAGTCATTCGTCCAAGATTACAAAGCCAGCAACTGAGAGAATTTTTAAATTTAATTTCCCTTTGCTGGCAATGTTTTTATTAATTTTAATTTTTAGAGAATTTTGAGCTTCCCAGTGAAATTGAATGAAAAGTACAGAGAGTTCCCACACACTCGTGTTCTCACTCACGAGGAATGTCCTCTATTCTTAACATCCTGCCCCACAGAGGTACATTTGTTACAACTGATAAATCCATAATGACATTATCATTATCACCAGAGATCAGAGTTTATATTAGGCTTCATTCTTAATCTGTACATTCAATCGGTTCAAAAAGTTCGTATGACATGTAGTATTATATAGACAGTTCCACTGCTCTAAAATCCTCTGCGCTCTGCCTGTTCATCCTCTGCAGCCCCCTGGACATGGCAAGCGTCATCTCTGTACTGTCCTCGCGGGTTTGCCTTTTCCAGAATGTCACGTAGTTGGAATCCTGTCAGAGGCAGACTTTCAGATTGGATTATTTCACTAAATAATGTGCGTATTTAAGTTTCCTTCATGTCTTTTCATGGCTTGATAGTTCATTTCTTTTTAGTGCTGAATAATATTCCAGTGTCTAGATGTACCACAGTTGACCATTCATCTGCTGAAGGATGTCTTGGTTACTTACAGGATTTGGCAATTATGAATAAAGCTGTTCTGAGTATCTGTGTACAGGTTTTTATGTGAACACAGTTTTCGATTCCTTTGGGTAAATACCAAGGAGTGCAGTTGCTGGGTTATGTGGTTAAGTATATGTTTACTTTTGTAAAAACTGCCACAGTCTTCTAAAGAGGATGTACCATTTTGCATTCCCACCAGCAGTGAATAAAAGTTTCTACTTCTGCTCCTCCTTACTAGTATTTGGTGTTGCCAGTGCTTTGGATTTTGGTCATTAACCGATTGAAGAGATATCTCCTTGTTGTCTTAATTTGCAGTTTCCTAAGGACATAGGTGCTAAGCATCTTTTCATATGTTTATTTGCCATCTGCATATCTTTTTTTGTCAGGAGTCTTGTTCAGGTGTTTTGCCCATTTTTTAATTGAATTGTTGAGTTACTTATTCATATTTTGTATGTGAGGTAAACCTAAGAGGATCACCTTGTTAGAAAAGAAAAAAAAAAAAAGCATCTCTTGATAGCCCACCTGGGAGCTGACCTGGTCGCAGCTGAGCCATGGTGTTCTCACATTGAACGTAAGCAACTTGACCACATGGCAATGTTAGACATTTGATGACTGACCACTTTTACAAGGCCATTTTATGACTGTGATGATACGTGGCACAAACAGGACCATTCTGTAATTATTCCTAAACACAAACAAACACAAGGTCCCGGTGTAAACCACAAAACCAACTAGCACCCCGCTCTCCGTGCCAACATGATTACTGTTGCTTTTTTACCAATTGAAGATTTAGCCTCACTTCATTCCTGATGCCTTCTGGATAAAAATTAAGATGCTTAGGGGTAAAATTGCCTCCACTTTGTGATAAGGCCTCAATCCAAAAGCAAAACCCCCTTTTTCTGAAATCTCCCAAACAAGACTAGGGGATTTCCTGGAATGCAGAGCTTTCTACTCTAAAAATCGGGAAGTTCCTGGGAAAACCTGACTGTTCTGCTCTCCTGTTTTAACCAGCCCCTCCCAGTGCCTTCTTAATGAGATGCCTCCCGCACCCTGTAGTGTTTGGTCTCCTTTGTTGAGACAGCTCCGGGAAGCCTAACCTTATTTAACTGGTGGTCTTTGGTGATAGGCAAAGATCCATCAACAAAATCAAAGCAACAAAAATACTATGGCAGTGATTTTAGTAGGTCACTCCTCAGTAATTTTTGGAATAATGAATTTACCTCCAGCGATAAAAAGTGAAAAAAATTGCATAACTGATGAGGAAGCCAGGTAACATAATGAATCTTATCATAAAAGAAAAATGTCCAGAAAATATTTCCATGCCCTGATAGGAAGGCCTTTGCTTTGCTGTCTTTGTAACAGTTTCCTTTCCTGTCTGTCTCTCAGGGATCATGTCGGACCACCAGTTTGGTAACCAGTTCATGTGCAGCGTGGTGGCCTCGCACGTCAGTCACCTGCCCACAACCAACCTCAGCTTTGTTTGGATTGCTCCCCCTGCAGGCACAGGCTGTGTGAATTTCATGTAAGTACCCAGGTGTATGTGACCACACACAGAAGGAAGGGACTTCCAACCTCTCATGGGGTTACACATAGGGTGATTGCTTAACTATTTCGACAGATTGAATTGAAGCCACTAATATTAGCATCAAAAGACATCAAAACATTTTTTTCATGTAACTTGTTTTTGCATTTTTATTTTTACCTCCAATGTTCTGAACTGGATTTTAGCTGACAAAAACAAGATAAGATAAACGTAAGTGGTTGAGTGGGGGTGGTAGAGAATTAAAAGAAGTTGTTCAAAGGGTACCAAGTTTCAATGAGGACAAATAAGTTTGGAGATCTATCACATAGCATTGGTAGTTAATGATACTGTATTATATATTTCAAAATGCCAACAGAGAAGGTTTTAAATGTCTCATCACACAAACAAGGAAAAGTATGTGAAGTGAAGGATATGTTAATTTGGTTGATTTAATCATTCTGCATTGTAAACATAGGTCAAAAAATCCCATTGTACTCCATGAATTTATCAATAATTATTACTTGTCAATTTTAAAAGATACAAATGAGGAAATCAGGGCAATTAGAAAATGAATCTTCAGAAAATAAGAGGAAAAAAGGTATAGAGAATGCTACAAGGTTCATCCACTTGGTGAAAGAAGACCACAAATTTAGCTTTGACCTTGCTGGCCACGAACACCGTTAGGAAATGTGATTGATCCGTCAGGAGGTTCACGGTGGCCAGAAGTTAGATGCTCTGTAGCAACTAAGGACTGTCTCCTGTGCTTCATTAGGAGGAATGTGGGGGATGTAGTAAGCCGTGCCCTCAAGAGCAGCCCTAGATAAACTCCGCACCCTGGCTGCAAGGCTGCGATTTGTGACATCTCTCAATACAGACTATATCCTGCCCCTGCCCCAGAGTCAACACTCCTCATCCTTTTTATTCAGCTTTTCTTCCTATCTTTTTCTTCTAACACATGGTATTCTTCATTTATTTATGTGCATTGCTAATCATTTGTTTCTTCCCACTAAAATGCAAGTTCCTTGAAAGAGAATTTGTTCTGTTTTGTTCTCTGATTTGCCTCATCTGTCCCTGGCACACAGTAAGCTCTTACTGTTTGTTCGATGGATGGGTAGGCCAGTGGTAGGAAATGTAAGGCAGTTCAGAGGCAGCTATTCTATGGGAAGCCAAGTAAAATAAGCTGGAAGGCATCTGGAGTGGTTTCTCTCCCAATCTCCTGCTCAGACAACAAAATCCTATAAATCTTGTGTACTCCAAAATTTACCATGCCTTTTCTTCCCTTTTGATAACACACAGTTCAGTGCCAAGGGTTTTCCAGCTACTGCATTACTGATGATATGCTCTCTCTGCCTGTCCTCTGGGTTACCCAGGCTGCCAGCATCACATTCGTCCCACATAGCTGGTTGACATTCAATCCCATCATTTTCTCCCTCAGAAAGTTTTTTATATCTGAACCTTTTCATTCCCGTATTTCTTGCTAAGATAACTGCGGTAGCTTTCCAAATGACCTGCCTGCTTCCAAACTATTTTTCCTCTAGTCCATCCTACATTTTTGTTGTCCAGTTAATCTTCTGAAGATGCAACCCTGATTTCTCATAATCTAGCTAAGCCTAAAACTCCCTTTGGAAGACCAGACTTTCGCATGGATTAGAAGGCTCTTACCAGTACGACTATCTGTCATCTTCTCTCTGATGCCCCAGAGCATACACCTCCTGATAAAGCACAAACTGTCAGCTCCTCCCACAGTTCCCTACACATTCTGTGACTTTCTGTCTTTCTCCATGCATTTCCCTTGACCTAGAATGCTTTGTGTGTGTGTGTGTGTGTGTGTGTGTGTGTGTGTGTGTCAATTCTAATTGTTAAAATCTTACCTATTATTTCATATGTGGAGGCTGAGGCAAGAGAATCGCTTAAGCCCAAGACTTTAGGGTTGCTGTGAGTTATGACGCCACAGTACTCTCCCCAGGATGACAAAGTGAGACTCTGTCTCGATAAATAAATGAATAAATAAATAAATAAGTAAATAAACAAACAAACTCTTTTAGAAAACTTGCCATGGTATCAACAACAAAAGAGATGTGTATTGTCACATTTTGCTTGTTACTTTATTGTGGTGGTGATTATATTTTCCGAATACTTAAGTCAATTTCTTGCCTTTTCAGTTAGGTTAGATTTTACGTGGACAGGTTCTTATTAGTTTTTGAATCTCCCATCGTTGGTACAGTGTCTCATACACAGATACAAATATTAGGGAAATTGTATGATGTTCGGTATTGCCATTGCCTTAGTTTAACATGCTTTCTTTTACTCATTTTGGTACTTGAAAAGATAATTTAAATTATTGCCATATGTAGCTTCCTAATTTAAAATAAAAATGGATTTTTTTGAAAGATAAAACAGAGTAAATCTACGTCAACAATATAGAACCCTGAACTCTCCTCCCGAACGGATGTAGGTTTTTATTTAAATGTGTTTAAAAATGATATTTGATGGCTTCTGATCTGTTTCGGGGATATGAAACTTTTTTTCCCAGCAATAGCATAGGTATTTTAAGTTTTAACTTTAGTGTTTTCTTAGCAGTTGGTCAGAAAAAGATAGTTTGGACGGAAGTAATTTTTACTGACTATAAAGAAGTTTATGCCCCCTCAGTTGTATTTCCCAATAAAATTTTGATGACACAGTTTCTATTTTTTAATCATTCTTGATGACAAATAGGTTTAAGTCTGTGATTGTGAGCCAGGTCAATGTTGAATGTTAAGCCGCTTCCTACCTGGGCAAGGTGCTTTTATTAAGCTGCTTCCTACCTGGGCAAGGTGCTTTTATTGATCTCTTTCCTAATTGGTTTGTGAGAGAATACAGGAAAAGTGAGGATTGATCATGGACACTGAAGCAATATATTCTTGAAATATTCTTAACTAAAGTCATGCGATTTCTCACTTTATTCCTGTTCCGTACTTACTGTGTTAAGAGTTAGATGTAAGTGCTCAGCAATACTTGAAGGGGATTGCTAATATTTAACCTTAGTTTTAAGTAATAAAGAAAAACAAAATAATATAAAAACCTGTGGCATTTGAAAGTAAATAAACCACAATTGCCTTTTCTTATTAACCTCAGACATTAAATTGTTCACTTTTTAAGGAGGAGGGAGGATTATTTCTTACATATTAGTTAACTCTTATTGTTATTGTTTAAACATACTTGTTTTCTTTTTCTAATTGGATTTTAAATCCCCCAAGGTCAGGGATTGTGTGTGTCGTACTTTTACATACCTAACAGTTCCTAATATTGAACTATAAATGTTATAGACAATAAAAAGTCCTCAGTAAATATTTTTAATAGCTAATGATGATATTATACTTTATTGATTCTATATACAGATTTTCTTTTTTATATTATGGAATCGAACTAGTAGTAGGGTTGTGTTTTACATTCGATGGCATCCTATAGTTATAATTGGCAACAATTGCTTTTTTTCTTAGTATCTTACAATTGATAGTGTGTTGTATTTGAAAAAATTCAGCAACTAACCTTTATCATTTTTCCATGTATGTGGTCTTTCTACAGCTGGCAACAGGATTGACACTGCACCCAATTCTGTAATCTCTTATTAGTAATTAATGTATGATGTAAACTCTGATTTGAAAACCCAGTTACCTATTTAAAATCCTTTTTTTTTTTTTAAATTCTATGCCCAGAATTATGGAACATTTGAACTGAAATTCAAGATAATTATATGTATGCTGAGTGTGCCTTTCCCAGTGAAGAGTAAGTGGCAGACTGTCTGAGTAAACCATGTTTTATTGGTAAACCACTTAGCCACATAGTTATTTGGGCTGTCTGTTTATTGACTTTCTTGTTAAAAATAATCAAGTGAGAGGACACCCAGAGGATAACATGCTGGCTGTACTGGTGCAGATGTGGAAAATGGGCTGGAGTTATCTTATCAATATTTTTTATGATACCCATTGATAATATTTGCGTTTTAAGTGATAGTTTTACTTGGAGATTTGCTTAGTATCTAGATCTTATGGAAATCGACACTATAGTTTGTCCTTATTTTTATATTTGTTTGCAGTCTTTAGTGGCTAGAAAACCTCAAGTTAATAAAAGAGGCACTAAATTACCCAAACTTTTTGCATATAAATCGTCTCCCCTCAAAAAATCCCAAAGAGGGAAGAGAAAGAGAGAGGGAGGCAGGGAAAGGGGGGAAAATGGAAGAGGAAGGAGGGCGCAAAGGTGGGGACTGAGGGAAGGAAGGAAGGAAGGAGAGAAGGAAGGAAGGAAGGAAGAAAGGATGGAAAGAAGGCTTCCTTCAAGCCTTCTAACTCCGAAAGTTAGTGAGAAGCCACTAGGGAAAGGGAGTTGTAAAATAACAACTATGATATTAATGATGTTTTTGAAAATTTACATTGCACCAACAGCTGTTGTAAGTGGTTTACCTCTTTTAATCCATTTAATTCTCATAGTGATTCTATAAAAAACAGTACTGTTATAATCTCAGTTTGCAGATGAGGGAATTCAAGGACAAAGATGGTAAGTAACGTAAAGGTACTTACCTAGTGAATGACACAATCTGGCTTTAAAGCAGGGGATTTTCGCTGCTTCCTTATAGCGCCCTTAAAATGATGACTTGTCTATTTTGTTGTGGTAAAATACATACAATATTAATACAATGGAAATTAAATAGAGTTTTCAGTATTAGAGAATCAGAATCTAACTTTTTTTAGGCGGCCAACTTGTGTTTTCTGTCTACATTTTGAAATCTGTCTTTATATGGGATATAATACTATAATGTATTTGAATACTGAAAGGCACCACTGTAAAATTCTGATACATGGGGAACACATAGGATTAATGTTTTGTACATGAGTTTGATCTTGATATGTATGATACAGGTCCATTTTTTTGGATTTTTGATCCTATGCTATTCCTTGTCACAAGGATATGAAGAACATGTGAATTAGAGGCAAAATTCATCGCTTAGATTTAGGATTAACTGAACAGAGATGGTGTCCTAATTTTAGAATAAAAATGGAACATTGAAGAGAGTCAGATTTGTACCTAAATTGGTGATAAAATTTAACCTTATCTGAGTTTCCTCAAAACTGAAAACAGAATGAGCCAAATGGTTTTCTGGTTAAGATACAGAGCATTGACAAAGAAGGAACTCGGGTTAGCGAAGAGGAAAACAGGAGGACGGTATTCGAACATTTGATATTTTAAAATATTTCCTACCTAGAGGGATCGTTTTCTTTAAAGTACACTAAACAAGAAGACAAAAACAATCGCTTAAAAATTGAAGATACAGCAGTTTGTGAACACCTTATGGATTCAGAATAACATAGATGGAGAGTTCTAAAGTGTTGTTTTGAGTGTAGCTCAGATGCCTTTAATTTTTGATGAGAGTCATTCCAGTCTGTCTGAGGTATTCTTCAGAAAATATAGTACGGTTGCCCACTTATTTCTATCAGAAGAGAACATTACAGATATATTTGCCTCGTTACTTAAACATTTGAAGTAAGACTGGGGACTCGCCCATGGCTGTGTGTGTTGGGAGTGCATTCATACCTGGAGATGAGGATACTAACAATGATACATACAAATGTTATTTTACTTTTTGGATTATACAGAGCTTACTACAAAAATAAATTACTTCTCATGTAAACCTGAAAGGAGTGTATCCATCCATACTGTAAAATAAAATCAGATACGCTATTTCCCAAAGCTGGAATTTCATCCATCCCTTAAATAATAAGTCTGCTATTTTTTTCTGATGGTCTAGTTTCCTTTTTTTAACAAACATTTCCCCACTTGAGACAAATTATTTCAGAGCTGCTCTAAAATATACCTCTGAATGACAAGATAAAAAAACATTATCTATCCATAAAGGTAAATAGCTAGGAGCCTAACTGATAGTTCTCACTTCCCCTTACGTCTCTGCTTTTCATCAAAGTTAAATAACCAATTAGGCTTGGACAAGGAGCAGTCTAAGGACTAATGTGTGTTCTTTTGTATCAACACTTTGGCAAATGAGGTCAGGATGCTTCCTGGGGATTTATTTTTAATTTTTGGAAGTATGGTTGAGATAAAATATGTCCATAAGTTTCCCAGAAGACTTGAAGAAATTCTTTTTGTAATATTAACTAACAATGTATTTATTTTAATTTAATAGCTATTTTTTTTGGAAAAGAAACAATTTCTTTCATTTTCCCTTTCTTTTTGGTCCCTTCCTGGGTCTCCCCTTTCTAGGAAGTCACAGTGTGAACAATCTATTGAAGTCTCCACTAGGAACCTTTTGTGCACCAAAATCATAAGGCATCAAAGAGGCTGAACTGTTTTAAAATGGGAAAATTTTCTACTCTAGTAATAAAATATTTTTAACCAAGTTCCCAAGATGGACTTTCTTCTCTGGAATTCTATCCCATAGCAAATAGCTGTGTTAGTGAATTTGTTCTTTTTAAAAAAATCTTGTTTCCCCTCTCCTTTGTAGACCAAAATGTTAGTTTTTCTTAATGTTGGCTCTAGAAGGAAAAAGAAAAACTCTGGGAAAACCACCTCTTCCCTTCTTCTTTTCCTCTCATGTAATCTTGTGAGAACTCGAGGAGGGCTCTCACGTAAGTTTGGAATCCACAAAATGCTCCTTAGTGCAAAGAATTATTGTGGTCTAGATGGAATTATTACTGTACTTGGCACTTCTAATTTGGAACCACATGGAACATTTCTGAAAGTAAAAGGACCAAAGTCAGTACATTTAAAAATTTTATGTGTGACAATTATTAGAAATTCTCTAAATCCAACAGAAACTTTCTAAATGAAGTATAGGCAGAGATTTGGATTATTTTTCTATAACTAGAGTTGATTAAACCAGTCGTAGAAGCCCTAAGTGTGAAATTTTCCAAACTTCCTACACAGTCAAAAATAGCAATGACAACGATGTCTGAGAAATAGGTGAATAAGTTTTTCTCATGGCAGCAACAACTCCATGGTTTGCCAAAATAGTTACTTGGGTAGTATGTACTAGCAACAGCATATTATTAAGCTCCAATTTTAGTAAATTTTTGAATGTTAAGGGATTCTTACAAACATGAAATAAGATTTACTGTTTCTTTCAGATAAAATTTGTGGAAGAACTTATTTTGTCCTCTATGACTTATTTGTATGTATACGTGAGTATGTGCCTACGAACATTCATGTATATATGTGTGCGTGTGTGTGTATACACATATATATGTATGTATACACATTTGCATACCCATTGTCTTAGTCCATTTTGTGCTGCTGTAAAAGAATACCTGAGACTATAGAGACGATTGAAATTTAAGAGAAATTTAAAATAATACCTGAGACTACCTGAGACAATAGAAATTTATTTGTCTGATTCTGGAGACTAGGGAGTTCAAGTCTGAGGGTGCCTCTGGTGAAGACCTTCTTGCTGTGTTATAACATGCACATATAACACACACACATACTTTAAAATTTATTTAGAGCTGTTCTTTCTAAACTTTAATTTCTAAGCCATGTGAGGCTATTTAAGTTTAAATTAATTAAAATAAAATAAAATAAATCAGTTCCTCACTGTGAATTCACATTATTAATTTGTGCAGAACACCAAGTTAAGAAATTAACATCTAATAGAAGTTTTAGAAAGAGAGAAGAGAAAGAATAAGAAGAGGCAAATGTGAAGAGATGATGGTGGAGAATTTACTAGAACTAAAGAAGAAGATGTAAATAAAATAAATTAGCACTATGATCATGCCCCATGATTGCATTAATGGTAAACCATCAGAATATCAACAACAGGAAAATGTCAAAGGCAACCAAAGAAAAAAGATGACCTATAATTTAGTCCTGCAGTGGTCTTCTCATCAGCAACAAGAGATGCCAAAAGATAATGGAACAAGATCTTCAAAGTTGGTGAAGGAAAACAATTGCTGTCCTAGAAGTATTAGTCAAGTGTGAAAACAAAATAAAAATATTTTTAAAAAAATAAAGTTTGATATTTTTACCACACACAAATCATGTCATAGCAAGCTTTTAAAGGGTGAACTTCAGTAAAAAGAAAAACTGAGGAGAAAGATAAAAAAAACAAGAAATTATGGTGTAATATAATACCATATATACTCGAGTATAAGCTGAGTTTTTTCAGCACAAAATTTGTGCCGAAAAACCCTAACTCGGCACAAATTTTGTGCAGGAAAAAACTCGGCTTATACTCGAGTATATACGATAATTAATGGTGAGCAAAGATACTAGTATCTTAGAAGCTCTAAGCATTGATGTGAAATTTATGTATAAAACATAAATAACTATTTTAGAATAGAATTTAAAGGCAATATACAACTAATATTCTAAGCAACAGTCATGTATAAGTTGGAGGAAGGAAGAAGAGTATTAAGGATTTTTAATGTCTTCAAATTCTTTTGCAAGAAGGTTGTGTACTCAGCCCTATTATGAAACTAATTTATGGCTTTCATATGAAAGCTATAACCCAGTTATAACCTAAGAATATGGGGAAGGGGGAGAGGGAGTGGAGGGAGGGTGATTGGTGGGATTACACCTGTGGTGCATCTTAGAGTACCTGTGAAACTTAGTAAATATAGAATATAAATGTCTTAATGCAATAACTAAGAAAATGCCAGGAAGGCTTTGTTAACCAGTGTGATGAAAATGTGTCAAACAGTCTATAAAACCAGTGTATGGTGCCCCATGATCTCATTAATGTACACAGCTATGATTTAATAATAATAAAAACAAATAAGCAAAAGACAAAAAAAAAAAAAAAGAAGGTTGTAAGCTTAGTTAAGGATGTTAAAGACATAAATGTAAAGAATAGAAATTACATTCTAACTCCCAGATTAGGGAGAGGATGAAGAAAGGAATAAAGAACATTTAGTTAATCCAGTGGAAGAAAGTAAAAAGGCAAATTTTAAAATCATAGGATTATAAGATATAAGATAATGCTAATAAATC
The DNA here is from genome assembly GCA_963574355.1 of Loris lydekkerianus. Classification (NCBI taxonomy): domain Eukaryota; kingdom Metazoa; phylum Chordata; class Mammalia; order Primates; family Lorisidae; genus Loris; species Loris lydekkerianus. The sequence goes on along the minus strand of CAUYPK010012353.1, from coordinate 8,592 downwards.
TAAATGAATCAGTAATTACAATAAATGTAAACAGATTAAATTTACCATTTGAAAAACTATTAGAATGAATTTTCAAGAATCCATCAATATGTTGCTTTCAAGAGACAAACTTAAATGTAATGGCACAAAAATGTTGAGAGTAAGCAGATGGAAAAAGACATACCAGGCAAATGCTTACCAAAAGTTGGTGTCACTATATTAATATCAGACAAAATGAATGAAACTTAATATTGTGAAGGGTAAAAGGATAATTACCTAAGTACAAAATAATTTATAGATAGACAAAGCTAAAAGAAACATGCAAAACTGAATACTGCCTTTGAGGTAGCAAAATACTGGATGTTTATTTCTAATAACTTTTTTTTTTTTGAAACAGAGTTTCACTGTGCCACCCTCAGTAGAGTGCCGTAGCATCACAGCTCACAGCAACCTTAAACTCTTGGGCTTGAGCAATTCTCTTGCCTCAGTCTCCCAAGTAGCTGGGACTATAGGTGCCTACCACAACACATGGCTATTTTGTTGTTATAGTTGTCATTGTTGTTTGGCAGGCCCGGGACAGGTTTGAACCTGCCACCTCTGGTGTATGTGGCTGGTGCCCTAGCCACTGAGCTATAAGTGCCAAGCCTCTAATAATGTATTTCAATTGCAATTCATATTATAAAATTATTTAGACAAAGAAATTCTTTGACAGTTATTTTTGAATAGATGAATGAATGTGTATTTACATCAGTAAATGCATGAATACATGAATATTCCAGAAGATTATGTTAGAGAATTAGGGTTTGTATTCTGTTTTTATACCTCACTCATGTGCTGTCTTTATATTACAGTATCAAAGGTGCTCTGGAAATAGAAATTTGGCCATTTAACAAAACTTAATCAATAATTTAAAACTTTGATTTGCAGTTAGTTTTTCTCTAATAGTTAAAGCAATGTTAACTCAGAGTTAACATTTCTAAATATTAACTCTGAAGGATTAAATATGCTGGAATACAAATATTTCTATTGTTTAAGTTAACTTAGATTTTTTCCCCTGTTTGTGAATGATAGTATACTAACATAAAGTGTAAAGATTAATATTATTAACAACATATTTTAATTGAAAGGACAAGGCCATATAATACTTTGTTAGAACATTTTTTAAAAATTGGAAGAAATAAAAAAATTCAAACCACATATTTTCTGGAATTATAATCTCTTCAAAATTACCTTAAGATATATTGATAAGTCATCTTAGCATTGAGAAATAAATATCAAACAAAATTAATTATTTCCATCTCCTTTAAGCACTTCACAATATTGAAGTCAGATTTGGGTTACCCACATTGACAACTCCTAAGCTGGAAACAAGAATATGTTAGATAAATCTTCTCCATTTATTTCCACTATTAGTATTTATAGAAGGGATTATGAATAACATGAGCATTTTAGTTATCTAAGCTGACATATATTTCAAAGAGCAAAGTCCTCAATTTTACAGGAAAGATAAACAGTGAAAAGGCTTCTAATTAAAAATGTAAACTATGGTTGCAAAAGAGCTAAGATGGTAGGTCCCTTAATCAACCCTTGGTTTTAACTTAAGCAAATATATTGAAAGTATGGGTGTAAAGCTAAGCTACATAAGCTTTTCTTCTAAATCCGCCTGCAGGCATTAATGCTCAGATTTGAGATGGCATCCTTATTTGCTAAGTGCAAAGATGGTTGCAAAAGAGCTTTTCTCACTTTGAGGATAAAAGCTAAAGTATTCTTTAATTTTGGTTACTGCCTGGCTCATCTCAGTACCATAATAGTTATTTGGCTCAAAACCAAAAAGTAGCAATATAGTACTTACATGTCTGTGGATCAAAATTAGATGAAAAATTGCTGTTTCTCATCTCCAAAGCTATTTGCTGCACATTTTATAACCCTCAAGATGCCTTTTGTAATATGTGATAACAGAGCCAACTGCAGCATCTGCCTGGAAAGAGATTACTTTAATTATGGACTCAATGTCCTATTTTCTGCAAGTGATCCCCAGAGACGGGCTTCCTGCCGAAGGAGAGGTGCAAGGATGCACATTAAAGCCATTGTATCAACATCGAAGAGGTGGATAAAGTGAGACAAGGACACCCGTAAACCACCGTCATTTTCCTAGCCTGTGCTGTGATGGAAGAGTATATAGTGATAGGTTTTTAATTGTTCTAGCATCTGTTGTTATGGACTTCTGATAGTAAGGGCAAGGTGAGTTTACTAAGGAGCAAAACCTTAGACAAATCGACACAGAAACATACTTTATCAAAAATATTTGGCATTGTTCAAACTACCCTTGATCCAATTTTTTTTTTTTTTTACAAAGAAATAAAGCACTTTAATTTCTAAGACAAAAATAATAATAATGAAAAAGGTATAATAAACATTCTTTTCTTATTTGGCGGTGCCTGCGGCTCAAAGCAGTAGGGCACCAGCCCCTGTGCCGGAGGTGGCGGGTTCAAACCCAGCCACAGCCAAAAACTGCAAAAATAAATAAATAAATAAATAAATGTTAATTATTAAAAAAAAATTCTTTTCTTTTTTCATTTTGGGTTAATGTGAAGGTGCAAACAAGTAGGTTACAGTGTTGCATTTGTTAGGTAGAGAGTCCCTCTTGTAGTTGTATCCCGCACAACTACAGGTGTGACATATACCCTTACATTGTGCCTATTACTGAGTGAGAGCTCAGCAATTCCCTCCCCTCCTCTCCTGCCTCCCCTCCTGCCCTTCCGCCCTTCCTCCCCTCCCTCATATCCCTCCACCCCACTTGAATTGAACTGAGTTTTTCTCTTATGTGGGTGTGTATTGTATCATCTCCTCGCTTCATATTAGTATTGAGTACATTGGATATTTGCTTTTCAATTCTTGTGATACTTTACTAAGGAGAATGCGTTTCAACCAAACATTCTTTTCTTTAGAGTTTTCTTCCCAAGTTGAAAAATGCATGTGCTTTATCAGTTACTTGCTGTAGTTTTATTAGAAAGTGAAGCTAAGTGGTTTTCTTGTCAACCCCAGTTCTGGATAGCACATCAAGTGTCTCATTATTAAGGATTCATTTGCCATTCAGTATAATAGAGCTGCTCATCATGAGTTTCATTTGGAATCAATGTGGATGTGTATTTTGATAGAAATTCTTCATAACTTAACACTGATTTAACATTATGAATGGACACTTAAAGCAAATTATTCCCTGTTCTTTTTTAATTACAAAAACAGATTTCTTGATTTTTTAAAAAGAGTGTTTTTTTTTCTTTGTAAGAGAATTGCACACGCATAGGATATTTAGAATTTCATCTGATTTCTTCAAAAGTATAAGCATATTTTGCATTTTTTAAAAGATGGGGGATTATAGAAGAGTAACCATGGAAATTAATTTTAAACTTCAAAAGAGGAATTTAAAGGATTTGCCATGGAATAATTTCATGTGTGGGAGGGAAAGATGGAATAGAAAAGTGTACCTACAATCATATTAGGTGAAAATACAAAGTCTTTTAAATATCATATCAACTATGACATTCATTATTTTCTGGTGTTAAAATGAAATGCTATTAGTATTTTTATACTTGACAAAGAAATCTAAATAAGTATATCTTGGGGAATTTTAAATGGTAGTTAACTCTAAAGCATAAATGAAAAATTTAATATTTTTAAGACAATTTCATTTATAATAAATGCCACACTGGAGAAATTTTTAAAAAATATGTCAAAAGGGATATTTTTACAGAGATTTTTCTGTTATATATCTTATAAATGAACAATTAAATCTGTGCTATCAATATGTCATCAAGACTTACAAATAGGAGAGGGGGTTTACAATTCATTTCCATTGACAGATATTGAATATTAGGAGTTAAAGCAATACTTAGTACTTAAGGAAAAATAGAAATTTATTAAAAGAAACTGAGAACATAAATAACTCCACTGGGTCTTTGGTGAAGGGAAAATAATTCCTGATTTTTAAGTTTTTATATTTTGCTTTTAAAACTCAGGTAAGTTTCTTTATTTTAGGTCCCAGATTTGTCACACCATCAGGTGTTCTATAGAAATAAATAGCAGGGGGAGATTTCAGAAAGGCTCATAGGAAGCATCAGCAGATGCCTCTTCAAAGATCAAAAGGAACTAGAATTTTCTCTCAAAAGAGTACTTACTTTGTAACTTTAACATCACGTTGTACTTTGGTAATTCCCAGTCAGGTTTTTTAAATTAAGTTTTTAATGTAAGGTTTGTATCTGAAATATATACTCCCCCCAACTGTCCGTGCCAGACATTGTGTCCTTCTTTTTGTGTGTGTGCAGGTGTCAAGTTAACGGGTTTTTGTTTTTGTTTTTGTTTTTTGTTGTTGTTGTTGTTGTTGTTGTTCCTGTATTTCATGTTTGGGTCTGGATACAAAATGTCTAAATTTAGACTTATAACTTAAAAAAATGACAGAAAACCAATGTATACTGCAAACAGATGTTTTTCACATTCAGTCTTGACAGCAAATAATATTTCTTTTTAAATGAGTTTTAAAAATCATTTTACTTTCTGATTGTGAAAGCAGTGCTTCAATATTAAAAAACACAGCTAAGCATATACCATATATGGTATGTACAGATACGCCCTGTCCCCTGACACATGCACACATACACATTCATATTTATATTATCCTAGAAATAAGAACAGTCAGCATCTTGGGGTCTGTTTCTCTAGACATATGTGTGTGTTCAATTTTAGTTTATACAAAACTGGGGCTTGGGCTCTACTATACATTCTGTTTTCTTATCTAGCTTTTTTGTACACCTAAAATTACATTATGAATGTTGTTTCAATAAATGGGCATCTACAACATTATCTGACTCATATTCTGTTATGCAGAAGTACTATAATGTATTTAATCAATCTCCATATGGACATTTTGTTTGTTTCCAGCATTCACTGTTGTACAGTTTTCTGATAAAAAAGCCTTGTAGCTAATACCCTGTGAACACTTCTAATTATGAAAGTATGTTATTTTGATATGAGAGTTAACTATGAGGTCAGCCTGATAAATTGAAGTCCTAAGACATAAACATAAAACCATATTTTGATTTTTGTACTAAGGCCAACATCACAAAGAATAATGGTAGTTAACTTTTCAACTTTTAACAGTAATAGTTCTGCATAATAATGTTTGATAATTACTCATAGGTTAAAATAAATGCCAGTTTCCTTATTGCTCTTCTAATTACCTAGACATTATTTTAATTAGGAAAACATTATCTCTCACTTTGTAACATTTTCTGTTCTATTGTTGAATTGTAATAAAGTAGGGATGGTTAATGGGTTAAAAAAAAATAGAAGGAACAATATTTGATAGCACAACAAAGTGACTGTAATTGACAGTAAGTTAGAGTATACTTTAATATAACTAGAAAAGTGGAATTGGAATGTTCTTAATACAAAGGAATGTTAAATGCCTGAGTGATGATGGATACCCCTAATTACCCTGATTTGATTAATTCACATTGTATGCCTGTATCAAAACATCACATGGACCCTATAAAGATATGCAACTATTATGTACTCATAGTAATTGAAAATAAAAACTTAAAAAAAATTTTTTTTCAGGTTAATATGAGGGTACAAGCAACCAGGTCACAATGTTTGCATTTGTTAGGTGTGGAGTCCCTCCTATAGTTGTGTCACTGAAAGTAAAAACTTTTAAAACTTAAAAAATAAATGTTTATTTGATAAGGCAAACTAATTCAGATGAAAAGAACATGTTCTGTCTCCTTCCCAAAGGTAATTGGAGTGCATGGCCTTGCTGCTAACCAGTCAGTAGTGGGTGAGCCTCTTAGTTTGATGCTATGCTTTCAAAAATATCTCTGTTGTTTTAACTGTATGATTTGAATATAACATTCCCATTTTTTCTTTTGTAGGGAAAATATAAGAGAATATAAATTCCATGAATAAATGAGAGCTGGCTTTACTATAATACGTAAATATTCAGTTTCTGAATTCCTAATGGCATTATGTAATGATGTAGAGCTTTTAAAATTGTCGGGTAGCGCCCGTGGCTCAAAGGAGTAGGGTGCTGGCCCCATATGCCAAAGGTGGCAGGTTCAAACCCAGCTCTGGCCAAAAACTGAAAATAAATAAATAAATAAATAAAAATTGTCACAGGTGGTAGTATACAATTTTCTACTTCTTAGTGTTATTTTATTATAACATTATTTATGTCTATCTTTTCTTACATATTTAGTCTTCACTGGAAAGTCTTCGCTTTCTTTACTTTTTTATTTCAAAATATTAAGGGGGTACAAATGTGTTATTATAGGGGATGCATTGTATGATGCAAAGGGAGAGCTTTCAATTTGCCTATCAGTAGAATAGTGTTCATTGTAGCTGACAAGTTAGTTTTTTACCCCTCAGCCTCCTCATTCTTGATTTCCAAGCTCCTTTACAGTTCTTTGTTTCTGCTCTCACTTATTAGTGACAACATGAAAGTGAAATTTTAATATAAATATTCGTAATCTTTTCCCAAAGAAAATCCTACGACTTGTTCTAAGATGCCATGCTTTATTGCATAAACCCAAGTGTGAGAATAATTAATATCAACCATTTTTACCATTAAGAAAAACCTCTAAAGTCTTTCACCTAGGTGTGCCTTTTTTACCTTCTTTGCTTTTCCTCAATTAAAAGCAGAACATTATTTCATATAGAGAGAGCCTGACTATGTATTTATTTATTCTTTTTTTTTTCTTTCAGTTTTTGACCAGGCCTGGGTTTGAACCCACCACCTCCAGCATATGGGGCCAGCACCCTACTCTTTAAACCACAGGTGCCGCCCTATTTATTCATTTTTCAGTTTTTCATTTTTTTCATTTTTAAATTTAGCTTTTATTTTAATTAAAATTATAGTGCATATGTGTTCATAAAAGTCAAATGGTTTAATAAAGACTTATACAGTCCTCTAACAATTCTAGCTCTTTTAGCGGTTTTTTTATATTGTTAACCTATGAACTCTTTTTTTAATTTTTAAAAAGTTATTATGGGCACATAAAAGTTGTATATCTTTGTAGGGTACATGTGATGTTTTGATATGGGCATACAATGTGAATTAATCAAATTGGGGAAATTTAAGTATCCATTAGCTCAGATATTTAATATTTCTCTATTTTGGAAATATTCCATTTCTACTCTTTCAGTTATTTTTAAGTATATCCTTACTGTTGATTATGTTATCAAATATTATTCTATGTAACTATCTGACTATAATTTTGTACTCATTAATCATCTCTACTTTATCCCCTGACCCCCATTATCCTTTCCAACCTCTGGTAATCTCTGTCCTTGTTATCACTGTCTCCACGAGATTTATTGTTTTAATATTCGGTTCCCACATGTGAGTGAGAACTTGCAAGATTTGTCCTTCTTTGCTTGGCTTATTTCATTAACATAACGTTCTCCAGTTCCATCCATGTGTTGCAAATGTCAGCATTTCATTCCTTTCCATGGCTGAAAAATATTCCATTGTGCATATGTACCACGATTTATTTCTTTATTCATCCATTGGTGGATATTTAGGTTGATTCCAAATCTTGGCTGTTGTGAATAATGGTGTAATAAACATGGGGGTTCAGATACATGAGAAAAGAAAAAAACTTAAAGAGAAAGAAGACATGGTCATATGATCCATTGAAGGAGTCAAAATGGCATATTACATTAGAAAAAGAGAGAAAAAGAAGACAGAAAAACAAAGATCTTTAAGCTTTCCTTGCTTTCTCAAAGACCTTCTTCCTAATACAATATTACTTGTACCCTTGTTTAAGATTCTCTTGCTATGTTCATGGCATGAAGGTTCCATTTTCTGAGCTCATTTGGAAATTTTGTTTATGTGGAAAATAAATTTTTAGCTATGCCCAAATAAGGGAACATTACTATATGTGTGTTTTGGTCTTCTGGATATATACCATATATACATATATACCATTGCATATATACCATATATGCAATGACTTAAAAATAATAACTATCCTTCCCTTAAAATAGTATAAGTCTTATAAGGCAAAAGTCTGATTGACTTCTTTTTTTTTATTAATATTAAATTATAGCTGTGTATATTAATGCAATCATGGGGCACCATATACTGGTTTTATAAACAGTTTGACGCATTTTCATCACACTGGTTAATATAGCCTTCCTGGCATTTTCTTAGTTATTGTGTTAAGACAATTATATTCTACATTTACTAAGTTTCACATGTAGCCTTGTAAGATTCACCCCGTAGGTGTAATCCCACCAATCACCCTCCCTCCTCCAATTCTCCCCCTCCCTCCCCTCCCTCTCCCCCTTCCCCATATTTTTAGGTTATAACTGGGTTATAGCTTTCATATGAAAGCCATAAATTAGTTTCATAGTAGGGCTGAGTACATTGGATACTTTTAGCCCATATCACAAAATCCCAAGACCAGAGATGTTGGTGTGGATATGGAGAAAAGGGAACACTTCTACACTGCTGGTGGGAATGCAAATTAATACATTCCTTTTGGAAAGATGTTTGGAGAACACTTAGAGATCTAAAAATAGATCTGCCATTCAATCCTATAATTCCTCTACTAGGTA
>CAUYPK010012352.1:0-11923 GCA_963574355.1 Loris lydekkerianus | reverse complement strand
CATTTGCCTGTATTATAAAAGTCCATTCCATTTGCCTGTATTATAAATAGTCGTAAGTCTATTTTTATCCTTTAAGGTAAGGTGAGATTCTTGTATATAGCACATATCCAGTCTGCGTTATGTATCCAGTCAGCCAGCCTGTGCCTCTTTAAAGGATAATTTAAACCATTCACATTGAGAGAATTGATAAGCCTGGTTGTGTTTGAGGTGTCTTGATTTTCCAATGTCCAGTGGACATTTTTAATCCTTTCACCCCTGCAGAAGTTGGGTTTTGTTCAAATATTTCTGGGTGAGTTTACTTTGGAGGTAGAGCATTACACTGGTCATTGTGGAGGATGGGTGTGAGAATATCCTGGAGAGCTGGTTTAGTTATGGCAAATTTCCTCAATGTTTGTATGTCATTAAAGTATTTGATTTCTCCATCACAAATGAAACTCACTTTAGCTGGATACAGGATCCTGGGCTGAAAGTTGTTTCATTTTAGGAGATTGATGACCATCCTCTTCTGGCTTGAAACATTTTGGGTGAGAGATCTGCAGTCATTCTGATATTTCTCCCTTGGTAGATGATGCTTTTCTTACATCTGGCTGCTTATAGAATTTTCTCCTTGTCTTAACTTTGGCAAAGTTAATCACGTGTCTAGGAGATGCTTTATTCAGATTGAGTCTTGCTGAGGTTCTGAAACTGTCTACTAGCTGAAGTTCTGTACCTCTTGCAATATTTGGGAAATTCTCCTCCAAGATCTCCTGGAGTAGAGCATCTGTACCTTTAGGACCATCCTCTTCTTCAGAAATTCCTATAAGATGAATCTTTGACCTTTTGGATTGACCCCACAACTCTCTGAGGGAATGATCAGTTTTTGCTCTCCATTTGTCTGCCTCTTTGAACATTTGGGAATGTTCAAAGGCTTTGTCTTCAGTTTCAGAGATCCTTTCTTCTGTCTGGTCAACTCTATAACTGAGGGATTCTAGTGTATTTCAGAGCTCCTCAACTACCTTTTTCATTTCCTTGAGCTCTGTGATTTCTTTTCTCATTATCTCCATATCTTTGGTGACTTTGTCTTTGAATTCATTAGTTTCTTGAGACAATCTTTGGAATTCAATTTCTATCTTTTCTTCCATTCTACTTATCTTATTTGCCATCACTATTCTGACATTGCTGCCATTTGTCTATTCATGGCATCTTCAGTTGTATCTCCTTTGTCATTTCTTGGGGGGGGGGGGTGATCTACTCTGGTTATTTGTTTTGCCAGAGTTCTTCTGTTGAGTCTGCACCACATTTATTTTCCATCATTTGGTTATTAGAATGGGTAGGGTGAGATTGAATAGGGGTTCCCAGGTAATAGAGATAGCCCCTTACCAAAGCACTAGACTTTGTAATTGTGGCTTATCTCCTACAACCTTACAACAGCCCCTTTCAGAGTTTTGGTGGGAGACTCTGAGGACCTACTTGGTGAGATAGTGCAAGCTAGCTCTGTTTTGATATCAGCCAACCTCTCTCTACCCTACCCTAAGAAGCCACAGTAATAGGTTTAAATCTCGGCTGTGAAGAAATACAAACAGCTGCGGTGCCCAGCCCCCACTCTTCAGTTCTTTTCTGCTACAGAACTTCAAAGATCAACTTCAGAATGTCCCCAAGTGGACAGCACCAGACACGGTTCCAATTAAATTGTCTCAGGCAGTACAAACCCTGCTCAACAGAGAGGGATTCAAGGGTCTCCAACAGCACAATTAGAGCCAGGAATCGATACCCTCACTGGCCAGACTCAGTCCACACTATTGTCTGCTTCTCTGCTCGCAGCCCAGTTGGAGTCATGTGCCCCATCCACCCACTGGTCTCAGTCCACACCCAGATATCCCCTGCTTGCCAAACCAGCTGGAGTCAGGGCACCATGCCCCTGCCTGCCAGTCTCAGTCCACTGCCTGGAAAGCCTCTGTTCACAGGCTCTGTTGGAATCAGGGCACCACACCCTGCCTACAGGTCTCAGTCCTCCCCTGATAAGCCTCTGCTCACCACCCCACTGGAGACAGGGGGCCATGCCCCTTTCCTCAGGTCTTGGTTCACACCCAGGAAGCCACTGCTCAAGGGTTTTGTTGGAGTCAGGAGACCACACCTTTGCCCTCAAGTCTTAGTCCATGCCTGGTAGGCCTCTGTTTGTAGGCCCATCAGGGGCTGGGGATCAGTCCTGCCTGCCAAACTCAGTCCACATGGGGCAACCACTCTCCCACTGTGGGTGCCATCAGAACTGGGGGTTCTGCACCCTTTCCCACCAGACACAGCCTAAACTGAGGGTCAACACCACCACTGGCTGGGCAAAGTCATAACTAGGGGACTGCCCCTCCTCCCGCTGAGCATCCTTTTCTTCCCACACCCTCTTTCTTCCCCACTAGTCACAGATTCTGTCCTGATGGTTGGCAGTCCACACTATGCCCAGATCTCTCAGGAAAAGACCAAACACTCTGTGCTCTGCAGGGGGAAAATCTTCAGACTACCATGAGATGGGGAAAGGGTGGAATGAAAATTTAGACTTGTGGGGGGTAATATCTGTTCAATTTTATGCCTGGGAGGGTAGTGTCTAGGTTCATAAGTGGGACCTTCCTAAAGAAAGAGATCTGGTGTTTAGTGGCTCTCTCCAGCAAGGTAAAATAAGAGGTCTTTTGTTTCCTGATCATTCACAGATAGCCTGTGGCAGGCCTCCTGCTTGGGAGAGGGGTCTCTCATCCTCTAGTTGATAGGCTTTGTACCTGTGATTTGTTTTCTTGAATGCTCTTCCTTGGAGTTACACCCTGCCAAACTTCTTTCTTGGCTCATCTCTCCACCTTTGGCTTCATAGAGTCGGATTCCATCCAGTTTTTCTCCTTCTGGTCAGGAGCCTCTGCTGACGGCTGCTACCAGTCGGCCGTCTTCCCAGAATTCCAATAATCATTTCTGATCCCTAAATCTGTTGAACATTTTTTAAAAGCAAAAATATTTGTAAAATTCTGAACTGTTCATACATTTTCTTTAACTATATTCTTCTTTTTTTCTTCCATATATGTGTAACAATTATGCAGATATTAATTTGATATTGCCCCACATGTCTCTCATAATGAGTTCTATATTATTTCATTATTTTTTTTTCTGTCTACTGCAGTTTTAGTAATTTTGTGTGTGTGTGTGTGTGTGTGTGTGACAGAGTTTCACTATTTCACCCTCGGTAGAGTGCTATGGTGTCACAGTTCACAGCAACTTCAAACTCTTGGGCTTAAACAATTCTCTTAATTCAGCCTCCCAAGTAGCTGGAACTACAGGCACCCACCACAATGCCCAGCTATTTTAGGTTGCAGTTGTCATTGTTGTTTAGCAGGCCCAGGCTGGGCTCAAACCTGCCAGCCTCAGTGTATGTGGCCAGCACCCTACTCACTGAGCTATGAGCGCCAAGCCAAGTTTTGGTAAATTTTTACTTATCAAACATTATACTTAACAGTAAAACATACACCCTTCCCCATAGGGTTGAGAAGAAAATGTTTTAGAAAATATGAATTGCAAGTAAGCTTAATAGGATCCATGAGAAAGTTGAAAAACAACACAAAGAAATTAAAATTTTAATTCTGAACATGAACTAATTCACTAAAGAGTTATATTTTTAAAAACAAATAGCAGAATTTCTGGGAATGAATCAGTCAGGGAATTTTGAAATACAGCAGAAAGTTTTAATAACAGTCTGGAATCCAAGCACAAGAAAGAATTTTGGATCATGAAAGCAAGGCTTTTGAATTACCCCAATCTGTCAAAAAGGAATTAAAAGAATTAAACAAAATATTTGAGAAATATGTATTATGTGAAATACCCAAACATAAGGATCATAGGTATCTCTGAGGGAGAAGAAGAAATAGCCAAAAGCTTGGAAAACCTAGAGAATAATGGAGGAAAACTTTTCTGGTCTCACATAGATTTAGACAACCAGGTACTAGAAGCTCATTAAACGTCTGGAAGATTCATTGCAGAAAAGATATCCCTAAGGCACATAATCATCAAACTGACCAAACTCTAAGTGAAAGAGAAAATTCTACCAGCTGTGAGACAAAAGTATGAAGAAACTGACAAATAACCCCTCAGATGAACAGTAGACTTCTCAGCATAAATCTACAAGCCAGAAGAAACTGGGTCCCATCTTTAGTCTTCTTAACCAGAGTAATTTCATCCAAGAATTTTGTACTGTACAAAACTAAGTTTCATAAAGAAAGGAGAAATAAAATCTTTCCCAGATAAACAAACCCAAAAGGAATTTGTAACAACCAGATTGACCATACAAAAAAATGCTTGAAGAAGTTTTAAATATCATTATTAAAGGTCAATACTCATCAATATAAAAACACCCCTAAATTGTTTTTAAAAACAGCTTTTATAAAACAGTAACACAAAAAGAATACAAAGCAACTAAGTAACAATCAATCTTAATGTCTGGAACAGTATCTCACATATCAATATTCACAGTAAATTAAATGGTCTGAATGCCTCATATAAAAGATATACATTGGAATAATCAATTAAAAAACAAAAGACCAATATCGGCTGTCTCCAAGATACTCACTTAACTCTTAAAGATTCTTATAGACTCAAAGTAAAAAGAGTGGGGGAAAAAATCCACATGAATGGAAACCAAAAGTGAGCAGGAATCACTATTCTTAGACAAAATAGATTTTAAATCAACAACAGTAAAAAAAAAAAAAAAAGCAAAGATGGCATTATGAAATGATAATGAATCAACTCAACAAGAAGATATAATGATCCTAGATATATTTGCATCTAACACTTAAACTCTCCAATTAATAAAACAAACATTACTAGAACTAATAAATCAAATAAATAGCAATAATAATAGTGGGAGACATCAATACTCCACTGACAGTACTAGACAGATCATTGAGGCAAAAAGCTTCAAAGAAATATTAGACTTCAATGTGACTCTGGGCCAAATGGAAATCACAGAGAACTATTACTAAGCAACTGTAGAATTTATGGTTACAGGACAGAATAAACAGCAATATAGATAAATGTCTACAAATGAAACTAGTGTGGTAATTGATTTTAATAGGCAATCTGAACTGCCTAACCACCATCCAAGGAAACATGGTCTACAACTACCCTTATCTATTTTGCTATTTCATCTCTGTTAGGTAAAAAAAAAAAAAAAAAAAAAAAAAAAAGATACATTCTTGCTTTGTATTTTATTAATATTTCTTTAATTAATGAGAAAGGTTGAACAGCTACTCATGTATATTGAACTTCTATGGTCATTCCTTTTCATAATTATTTGCACAGGCTCTTGCTATATTAAGAAATTATTTCTTCATCTACCACACATTACAAATAGCTTTTCTTTAATATGTGTTTTCATATCTCTGTGTGTAAAAGTTTTGAATTTTGAATGTAGTCAAATTAACAAGTCTTTCCTGTTATAGGTTTCAGATTTTCAATCTTGGTTAAAAAAAAAAAAAAAAAAAAGGCAGTGATTATATTTAGCACTTTTAAGGTCTAACATTTTTTACTGAAAATTATGAATCAGCAGTTCCTCAAAAATGTAATGTATAATTACTACAAGATTCAGCAATTTCAAATCTAAGCATATGCCTAAAAGAATTGAAAACAAAGACTCTAAACAGAGTCTTGCATACACACTCATGTTCACAGCAACACTGTTCACAATGGCTAAAATGTAGACGTACTCAAGTGTTTATTGATGGATAAATAAAGTATGATGTGTTGGTCAGGCATAGTGGCTGATACCTGTAATCCTACCTCTTTGGCAGGCCAAGGAGGAAGGATTGGTTAAAGCTGGGAGTTCAATAGCAGCTTGGGAAATACAATGATGAGATGCCTTCTCTACAAAAAAAAAAAAAAAAAAACAATTTTGAAAAATTAGCCAAGCACATAGCACAAACCTATAGTTTCACATTTTACATTTAAGTCTATGATCCCATTTAGAGTTAATTTTTTGTGTAGGAATGACATTTAGATTAGGAATGTTGTTGGTTTGTTGTTGTTGTTGTTTTTTCTCATTTTAACTACTCCAGCAACCTTTGTTGAAAAGTCTATTATTCCTGCTTTCACATAGTTTCCCCCTCTTTATCAAAAAATTAGTTGAGCATAAGTGCATGGGTCTATTTCTGGGTTGTCCCATTGACCTATGAGCCTACCCCTTTGCCAACACTACATTCTCAATTACTGTAGCTATACAGTGTGCCTCAGTGTTAGGTAGAGTGATTCCTCTGACTTTACACTTTTTTGTCACTTTTCAAAACTTTTATAAGGCTTATAAATTAGGCCATAAAGTTTAAAATAAGCTACCATATGTCTACAGAAATCTTTGCTGGAATGTTGATAGGAATTGCATTGCACTATAGGTGAATTTGGGAAGAATTGGCATCCTTACTCAGTTGAGTCTTTCAGTCTACGAATATATGTTTCTATTTATTTGGGTCTTCTTCATTACTTTCATTAGCATTTTGCATTTTTGGCATACAGATTCTCTACTTTTTAAAGAATGTACCTATGTACTTGATTTTCTTAAGAGCAACTAGAAATAGTATCGTGTTTTTCATTTTGGTTTCTGCATGTTCATCATTAGTATATATATAAATATAAAATTGATTTTTGTGTGCTCAGCTCGTACTCTGTGATCTTGCTGAACTCCTACACAGATTCTAGGATTTTGTGGGAGTTTTGGTTTGTTTGTTTTCTGTTTTGGTAGATTTAACAGTATTTTTCATGTAAACAATCATGTCATCTGCTGACAGAGATAGTTTTATTTTTCCTTTCCAATTGGTATGCCTTTGATTTCTTCTTCTCACCTTATTGTAGTTTTCAGCACATCGAGTACATATTTATGGGGTACATATGATACCTGGATACATGTATACAATGTGTAGTGATCAAATAAGGGTAATTGGAATGTCCAGCATCTCAAACATTTATCATTTCCAGGTGTTGGGAGCATTCCAAATCTTCTCTTCTAGCTATTTTCAAATAAACAATACCATATTGTGACCAATTGTCACACTATTGTGCTACTGAACCATAGAATTTACTCCTTCTATGTAACTGTGTTTTGTACCCATTAACTAACCTCTTTTCTCTCCCCTCCCCCTATTCTTCCCAGTCCCTGGTAACCATCATTCTGCTCACTACTTCCACAGATATCCACCAAAGAGGATAGAAAGTAATCACATGAAAAGGTGTTAAAAATCATTAGCTTTTAGAGCAGTGGTTCTCAACCTGTTGTTCACAGAGGTGGCCTACGACCATCCTGCATATCAGATATTCACATTACAATTCATAACAGTAGCAAAATCACAGTTATGAAGTAGCAATGAAAATAATTTTATGGTTGGGGGTCACTACAACATGAGGAACTGTATTGAAGGTCATGGCATTAGGAAGGTTGAGAACCACTGTTTTAGAGACATACACATTGAAACAACAGTGAGATATCATTGCACACCTATCAGAATAGCTAAAAAGAAAAAGAGCAACAATGCCAAATGCTGTTCAGGATATAAAGAGGCTAGACTATTCATATGTTGCTGATAGAAATGTAAATGTACACAGCTATGATTTAATAAAAATAAAATAAAATAAATAGATATTTAAAAAAAAAAAAGAAATGTAAAATTGTTCAAACACTCTGGGAATGTTTGGCAGTTTCTCTTAAAAAATTAAACATCTAACTATCATATGACCCAGCAATTGCATTCTCAGGCATTTATCCCAGAAAAATGAAAACCCACCTTCACACAAAAACCTGCACAGAAATGTTCATAGCAGCTTTATTCACGATAGCTAAAAAATGTAATCATCCCATATATTTTTTCAATAGGTGAATGGCGAATCAAACTATGGTAAATATATAATGTGGAATACAACTTAGCAATAAAAAGGAATGGACCGGGATAGAGTCCTTAACTGTTTTTTCAGCTTCACTGTTGTTGGTATATATAAAGGATACTGATTTATGAGTGTTGATTTTGTAACCTGTGACACTGCTGTATTCCTTGATCACTTCTCAGAGTTTTGTAGTAGAATACCTGGTGTTTTCCAGATATACAATCATATCATCTGCAAAGAGAGAAAGTTTGATCTCTTTTGACTCTATATGGATACCCTTGATTGCCTTTTCTTCCCTAATTGCAATGGCTAAAACTTCCATTACAATGTTAAAGAGCAGTGAAGACAATAGGCAGCCTTGTCTGGTTCCTGACCTGAGTGGAAATGGTTTCGATATAACTCCATTCAATACGATATTGGCTGTGGGTTAAGAAGATGAAATATTTGGGAGTTTATCTAACAAAGGACGTGAAATATCTCTATAAAGAGAACTATGAAACTCTTAAAAAAGAAATACCTTAAAATGTTAACAAATGGAAAAACATACCATGCTGATGGCTGGGAAGAATCAACATTGTTAAAATGTCTATACTACCCAAAGCAATATACAATTTTAATGCAATCCCTATTAAAACTCCACTGTCATACTTTAAAGACCTTGGAAAAACAATACTTCATTTTATATGGAATCAGAAAAAACTTCGAATAGCCAAGACATTACTCAGAAATAAAAACAAAGCAGGAGGAATCACACTACCAGACCTCAGACCATACTATAACTCAATAGTGATCAAAACAGCATGGTACTGGCACAAAAACAGAGAAGTAGATGTCTGGAACAGAATAGAGAACCAAGAGATGAATCCAGCTACTTACTGTTATTTGATCTTTGACAAGCCAATTAAAAACATTCAATAGGGAAAAGATTCCCTATTTAACAAACGGTGCTGGGTGAACTGGCTGGCAACCTGTAGAAGACTGAAACTGGACCCACACCTTTCACCATTAACTAAGATAGACTTTACTGGATTAAAGATTTAAACTTAAGACATGAAACTATAAATATACTAGAAGAGACTGCAGGTAAAACCCTTGAAGAAATTGGTCTGGGTGAGTATTTTATGAGGAGGACCCACCAGGCAACTGAAGCAGCTTCAAAAATACAATACTGAGACCTGATCAAACTAAAAAGCTTCTGCACAGCCAAGAACACAGTAAGTAAAGCAAGCAAACAGCCCTCAGAATGGGAGAAGATATTTGCAGGTTATGTCTCTGACAAAGGTTTAATAACCAGAATCCACAGAGAACTCAAATGTATAAGCAAGGAAAGAACAAGTGATCCCATTGCAGGCTTGGCAAGGGACTTGAAGAGAAACTTCTCTGAAGACAGGTGCACAGCCTACAGACATATGAAAAAATGCTCATCATCTTTAATCATCAGAGAAATGCAAATCAAAACTACCTTGAGATACCATCTAACTCCAGTAAGATTAGCCCATATCACAAAATCCCAAGACAAGAGATGTTGGCGTGGATGTGGAGAATTGGGAAAACTTCTACACTGCTGGTGGGAATGCAAATTAATACATTCCTTTTGGAAAGATGTTTGGAGAACACTTAGAGATCTAAAAATAGATCTACTATTCAACTCTATAATTCCTCTACTAGGCTATTTACCCGGAAGACCAAAAATCACATTATAACAAAGATATTTACACCAGAATGTTTATTGGAGCCCAATTCACAATTGCTAAGTCATGGAAAAAGCCCAAGTGCCCATCGATCCACGAATGGTTTAATAAATTGTGGTATATGTACACCATGGAATATTATGCAGCCTTAAAGAAAGATGGAGACTTTACCTCTTTCATGTTTACATGGATGGAGCTGGTACATAATCTTCTTAGTAAAGTATCTCAAGAATGGAAGAAAAAGTATCCAATGTACTCAGTCCTATTATGAAACTAATTTATGGCTTTCACATGAAAGCTATAACCCAGTTATAACCTAAGAATAGGGGGAAGCGGGAGAGGGAAGGGAGGGAGGGGTGATGATGGTCAGAGGGAAGGTGATTGGTGGGATTACATCTGCGGTGCATCTTACAAGGGTACCTGTGAAACTTAGTAAATGTAGAATATAAATGTCTTAACACAATAACTAAGAAAATGCCAGGAAAACTATGTTAACCAGTGTGATGAAAATGTGTCAATCGGTCTATAAAACCAGTGTATGGTGCCTCATGATCGCATTAATGTACACAGCTGTAATTTAATGATAAATTAAAAGGGGGATATATTATACAACATAGTGACTGTAGTTAATAACAATGTGTTATATACTTGAAACTCACTGAGAGAGTAGATTTTAAGTGTTCTTGCTGCAAAAAATTGATGTGAGCTATGTTAAGTAATGCATTTATAATTAACTTGATTCAGCCATCCAAAGTATGTATATTTCAAAACATCATATTGTACAGTATAAATAGGAATAATTTTTATTTGTAAATTTTTAAAGGGGAAAAAACAAAATAGAGTTTTTTGACATACCAAACGATGCTTAATTTTTTTAACCTTGAAAGTGTTCATATATTATTCTAATATCCAAAAATAAAGATAAAATCAGTGGTGTTTCATATTTTTCTTGGATTTAACAAATACAATACAATCTTAGTTTGGATTTTCTGTGCTTCTGTTTCTTCATGGTTTCCATTTACTAATGTCTTTCACTCTCTTTCTTAAGTGGTTGTATGTTATGCTGTGTTCAATGGAACATCTACCACTTTTTACCCACCCACCCCCACCTCCATCCCTTAGCAGTTGTACATTAAACATGAACAAAACCATTCTTCCAGGGTTTATAAAACCCATCAGGATTATTGAAAATGAGTGGTAGTATATAAATGTCAGATTATTTCTTAGCAGTTCTTAAAACAATGAGATAATGTCTATTAAAGGATTTTAAGTTCCATGGAGAAATTCAAGGCCTAATTATGACATTTTTCTTATTTTTCATAGATTTTTACTCTTATTTAAAACATTATTATATTTTCTAAAGATACAAATGTTTGTGTGTTTCTGTGTATGTTTGTGTGCGTGAGTGTGTGTGTGTGTGTGTGTGTGTGCTGACTAGATAAAATTATTTACTAGATTTTGTTGCTTCATTTTGTTATTTGGGCCCAGTAAATTTATCAACATAAATACTAGCCAGAATAAAAATAGAAATCTAATGCAGTCTCTTTTTGTTCTTAAACATGGGGTTTACCTGTTAAATTTAAAGCTTTGTATGTATGTCACAATGAAAGTTTTTTATACAGTTCTTTATATATGTTTTTTTATTACAGTTTCTTATATTCACCACCTACATATATTAACCAGTTTAACCCAGGCCCTTGGGTGATCAGCTTACAGAGGTTCTACTACATATTGACTTACTGATTTTTATAAAGGTTTCAGTGAGGTCACTTATTTACCAGTTTCCAAGTTCATTTCTCTACCTCTAAGTTTCAGGCTCATATTTTCAGCTCTCTTTTTAATGTATTCAATAAAACTAACAGTGACCAATATTCAGGCACCTAGGTATTCTTTTTGTATCTCCACATCTTGATTTGACTTTCACATCCCCACCCAGTCTTTACACCCCCACCCTTATTTGTGCCTTTCTGGGACACACTTTACCCTCCATGGGTTTGAGTAGTCAATACAACTTCTCACGTCTTCCCATATTCTAATCCACTGGACAAGAATGCTTGCCTTTGTCCTAGAAGTCTCAGCAAAAGTCTGTTAGCATCTCGTTTTTTTGCTAATTCTATCACATGCCCACTTCTGTATCAATTACTGTAACTGGGAAATTAAAGACTCTCATTAATCAGTGCTGAGTCCCACATCACTTTCTTTTTTTTTTTTTTTTTTTTTTTTGTTTTTTTATAATTTATTTATTTTTTTATTGTGGAGAAGGGGCAGGGAAAGAAGGCGGGGGAAGAGGTGAGTGACAGGGTCGGGCCAGTGGCATGGTACCACATTGGCTGTATCTAGGTAGAGGCAGTTTCAGGCCGGGCCTT
>CAUYPK010012351.1:0-39165 GCA_963574355.1 Loris lydekkerianus | reverse complement strand
TTGAAAATTGTCTTTTTGGGGCTTTGTCCACTTACCCATTTGGGTTTTTGTTTGTTTTGCCTCGTCTATTTGTGTGTGCTTTTTTTTTTTTTTTTTTTTTTTTTTGAGATAGAGTGTCACTTTGTCGCTTTGGGTAGAGTGCCATGGCATTGCAGCTCACAGCAACCTCCAGCTCTTGGGCTTAAGCTATTCTCTTGCCTCAGCCTCCTGAGTAGCTGGGACTACAGGTCCCCGCCTCAATGCCTGGCTATTTTTTTTGTTGCAGTTTGGCTGGGGCTGGGTTCAAACCGGCCACCCTCGGTATTTGGGGCCAACACCCTACTCACTGAGCCACAGGCACCGCCCAATTTGTGTGAACTCTTTACCTTCTAAGGATGATAGCTCTCTGAAATATTTGCTGCAGACATTTTTCTAAGGCTGTTGGTAATTTTCTTGACATACAGAAATTTTCACTTTTATGAAATCAGGTCTTTTCTTTCTTTTGTGACTTGCTTAGCCATTTTACTTCAATAAAGATTTATTATGTGTATGGGGTATGCCAGGCATGTGGGGGGCTTAAACTTAAGTTACGCTAGGCCTCCGTGAGCTTGAAGTCTATTTGGAGACATAATGCAATAGAAAATTTCAACATACAGGGTTGAGGGATTTCCACTTCTGGAATTATGGCTGGCTAGATACTCAAAGGAACCCTTGAGCTGCAGGACAATGAAGGGAGTCTAGAATAAACCCTAGAAAAGTATCTTAGGGATGTTTCCAGTTATAGAAGAGGTAGGCGGGAGTTGAGACTCTCCCCACTGCAATGGCCCTGGTTCTTGTCACTATGTTCCCTTTCCCCAAATGAAGTCTACTTTCTAGTCTTTCAAAACAAACAAAAGCAAGAAATAGGAGGAGTCTTTAACGGTCTCCGTTTTTCAAATAGAAAAAGCAACAAAATGTAAGCTGGGGTGGTGATACGGGGGTTTTCCCATTCAGGCCCAGACAGGGGACCCCTGTTTCCTTGGCCTGGGCAATTTCCTGTAAGCCAGGTAAGGCTAGGCCTCTGCCTTTTTTGCTGGGAGCTGTCAGGGCTGCATTCATTCATTTGTTAATACACTCATTAACATTGAAAAGATGTCTCCTATCTACCAAGTCCTGGCCAAATGTAATTCTCAACACCTAATACTCCTAGACAAAGGACCCAGGGGGAGACATCCACTTGGGTCTTTCCCTCTGCCAGAAGCTCTGGTGCTTTTTATTCCTTCTGTATTTCTTTCTTTCTAATAAATCCTATCTTACCACTGATCTGTGGTCCATGGGTTCATTCTTTGATCCCCGAGACCAAGGACTGACTGCAGAAAGAAATTCTGCCAGCAGTGGGATGGAGCCAGAGTGGGCTAACAGCAAAAAGAGGGGTGGTCATCTGAGGACAAATGCTGACAGCAGTTCTGCTTGTTATATAGGCTATTTGGCCGGGATCAGAAAGCTGACCTGGATTGGGAAGAGAAATCATTATTTACAGATTACATAATCGCTTACCCACATTAACCCAAAGGAGTGACAAACTAATAGAAATACACAAATTTAGCAAGGTTGTAAGGATATAATGTTCAAAAATCAATTGCATTTCTATGTATCCACAACAAACAGTAAGAAAACATAACTTGGAAAAACGAATCTATTTAAAATAGCAAAAATAATAACCAACAGACAACCCTATATAGTACTTAGGGATAAACCTAACAAAATATTTGCAGTACCTACATACAGATTCTTTAACTATGAAGCCTAAATAAATGGAGAGATACATATCCCATGTTCAAGGACAGAAATACTCCATATCACAAAGATATATTGAAAAGAAAAATAAAAAGAGGGACATTCCCTATTAAGATTTATTATAAATTGTGACAATTCATACAGCTCTTCCTTGTAGTATTAATATAGGGGTAGGTAAATTGACCAGTGGAACAGTTTCTACAGACCCACGTGCACAATGAACTTTAATTTATTGCAGAAATGGTGTGGCAGATCAGTGGTGAGAAGAAGATGAGTAGATAAATTGCTGGTTCGGGCTGATCCAACCTCCAAAGGCAGAGGTGAGAGGGGACCTGGAGAAGAAGGTGCGTGAACCCAGCCTGGAAGGGGGAGTAGATAGTAGCTAGTCAAACAAGGGGAAAAATTGTCATAGAGAGAAGGAATTGTGAATAGCTGGGTGTCCTCTGGGTGTTGTGTCTGGACTGAAAAATACTCAGTGGGGTAGCAGAGGAGGCGAGGGGGTAGATAGGAAGGCAGAGGAGGAATACAGAATCCCAAGTTCCGATCTTTTCTTTCTCCTCACTATTCATAACTTGAATAGTTATATATTCAACTATATATATTTAAGATTCTGTTTGTGTTTGATCAAACATTTTTGACTTGAATCCATTCAGAATTTATTTAGATGTGTGATGTGAGATGAGTGTGCACACACACGCTTCCCAAATAGATAACCCACAGTGCTTATTCTCTCACTATACACTGTATTAAATAATCCTTTCCCTGCAGTAAAGCTGAAGATTTTATTATCAGGAATTTTTAATCATCACACGCAGACCTTGGGTGTATATCTGGTAAACACTGAAAAAACATATTTTGATGCTGTCACAAAGAAAAATTAAAGACAGAGAAAAAGAAAGAGGTGATCATTCAATTTAAGTGAAATTTAGGTTTAAAATTAACCCACTTTATTTGAAGAGCTTGTGTCAATAACTTATTATCCACCTATCTTTTTAATGATCACCGTGACAGTTTAACTGCCATGGACAATTGAAACAGTTAGTATTATTTTAAGATTTTTATGTTACAGTAGATTATTTCACATTAAATGTTAAATACCTATCAGTTTTCATTTCCTGTTAATAAATTCCTACATTCATCAACTTCAAATATTGTAACATTTTCTAACACACACACACACACACACACACACACACACACACACACAGGGGGAGGGAGAGAGCGAGCTTGAACAAACTGTTTTAGGCCTTTGCATGAAAATTATTCAGGCAGCTGGTGTCTTGTTGGCTTGGGTTCTGATTGATGACAGGCAACATAATAAATAATCTATTTACTAACTCCTAACAGCTAAATAATGCCCTTATTTTTCACTATAACTGAATTTCCAATATCATATTGACAATGTGTCATAGGGTTAGAGCTAAAGTGACCTCAAGTCACCATTTTTCTTTCTACAGCATCAGTGAAGGCCCCAGAAAAAACCCTCCTTATTACTCTGATTAATGGAAGGCACTAAAGGTTACCAGTGAACTTGGTTGTGTTTATTTATTTACACTCAATTCTCTGGTACGGGGCAGATGGATGTAACTCACGGAGTAATGGGAAACACCTTCATTTTCCCCTTCTCCCACACAGGCTATGTACATGACTGTTTTGCATATCATGGGATACTCAATGGTGTGGGAAACTTCTGACTCCCGTTCCAAATGGCTGGAGTGGAGTCTATGCAGTGCAGACACGGAATCTTCCCGGGGGTGACCACGGTGTCCAGCACAGTCTGGCTCCGCAGAGACTTGTTGATTTGGCTTGGAAATCACAGATCTGGCAAAGTAGATGATGACAGGGAGCACCCTTCTATAATTTTGAAGAAAATAGCCTCTGTGATCTCTCTTTGGCTGTGCCTTTTAAAACTATTTAAAGCAAGTAAAAACAAATCTCTAGTCCAGGTTTGTGTAGAGGCAGCAGCTTTAGTGCAGGCCCTGTTGTCTGCGCCTCCTCTGAAGCTGTCCTCCTCTCTCTAATGGAATCCTTCTCTGGGTTCCACCTTCAAAAAGAGGGCGTTTCCACACTCAGCTCCACCCATGTCTTTTTCTTAGAGAAAAACTGTCCCGGCCCCAGTAATCTGCAGGTAAAGTCCAAACTTCTGAACATTTGAAATTATTTCCTGCCTTTGACTTGTGCGTCCTGGTCTCCTTTTTCCTCTTTACAAACTCTTTGTCTTCCAAGCTTATGTCAGATGCCATGGTCTAGAGAAGCTTCCCTCTCTTGCCCAGAGGGAGTTAGTTCTTCCTGGCCTTGCCTTCCCTTCCCCTTGCCCGGGGAACCTGACCCCACCGTGGTGCGCATCACACTCTCCATAGCCACTCACGTGTCTAATTCCTCTGCACCCCACAGCCTCTCTCCCTCCTTGAACCCCAAGAATGCACACTACTCTGGCTCCAAAGCCCAATGTATTTTGGTACTTGATTCAATTCTATCTTATTTCTTTGATTATTTTAGATCTTCAGAGTCTTATCTCCCTTAATTAGATCATAAAATCCTTTGGTATGAATCATTATCATATTTTTAAACTTGCAAGTCCTTGGGCTCAGTATAATCGTTTATTAAAAGTGTGAAATGAAATAAAACTTGAAGGTGAGTAGAAATCAGTCTTTAAAGTATGGGTGTGTGTGTGTGTGTGTGAGAGAGAGAGAGAGAGATTTTATTGTTTATTCACCAGTGTGGCCTCCTTAGAAATACACGTGTTTTTGCTGATTGCATTGCCTTAGGAAAACAATTCATAGGAATGACAAACTCTTTGAAACCCTGTAGCAATAATCACTAATCAAACGAGTTCAATTACATTTCTTACTACTGATTAAGATTAATCTGCACCTTCATAGGAACAAAAATTTGGTTGCTGGGTTAGGATTTTATAGCTATATCACTATAAATTTATACCTACCATATAAAAATTGTCAATGTGTATAATTAATTGCCAAAATATTCCCTAGGGTTAACTGTCAACTGAATTAACTAAGCAATGCAATGAAGTTTTAATTAGCCATTTTAGAGCCTATAGAAGTAGGTGCAGAAAGCAGGGTGATAATTTTATATAAAAAAGCCTCTTCTCAACTTAGTTTCACGTGTGATTCTAAATACACAATATATTTTCTAATAGGCTCTTTCTGCCTTCCTCCCTTGTTCTTTCTTTCCTTCTCCTAGCTTCATTTAGATTTGTCATTTAACGGTAAACAGTGAACACTATTTAGACGAGAGTATTTATTAAAGAGATATTGTTATCTATTCTAAAGCTTAGAATTTATTCAGAAAATCAGTGCTTTCCAAGTCTGCAGTATTATTATTAAAATGTTTACTGGAAAAATCTGTCTGCTATCTGTGATTGGAGTTCTTTTAATGGTATTTAAAAATCTTATTCAAATAGTTATGAGTTCACAAATTTATTAAAAGCGATTGGCCATGGCTGCTAGATGATATTTAACTCAAGATGTTGTTTATACATCTTTTGAAATCTTTGATCGCAGCTAATCTACTCAGTTGTCTTGTGCCTTCCCCAACACACACAGGTACATGCACATTCTGACTACTATAATAAATCAATACAATGCCACACTTTGGCTGTGCCTAAGCTACATTTAGAAGTGATAGAAATTTCAATTATTTGCTTGCATAGCATCTGGCCAGCAAGCATCAGAATAAATTATGGAAGAGGCAGTTTATTTCGAAAGAATAAAGCTCTTCTGACATTTTAACTGATGGCTATTTGATGGACTCTCAACTAGTAATTGACTTGATCCTAAGCCACTGGTCCTCTGAACGGGGAGTAAGCTCAAAATAAAATGTGAGAGATAACGAAGAGTATTAGGCTGTTTTACAGATCTCATTCTCAAGTCCTCTGTGGGTTCAGTCACCTTCTTTGAACACATACATTGATCAAATAAACTGAAGAGTAAATACACCTCTTTTTGGTGCCGTGGAGCCAATCTAAAAGTTTTTTTTATTATTAAATCATAGCTGTGTACATTAATGCGATCATGGGGCACCATACACTGGTTTTATAGACCGTTTGACACATTTTCATCACACTGGTTAACATAGCCTTCCCGGCATTTTCTTAGTTATTGTGTTAAGACATTTACATTCTACATTTACTAAGTTTCACCTGTACCCTTGTAAGATGCACCACAGGTATAATCCCACCAATCACCCTCCCTCTGCCCACCTCTCCCCTCCCTCCCCTCGCTCTCCCCTTCCCCCTATTCTTAGGTTACAACTGGGTTATAGCTTTCATGTGAAAGCCATAAATTAGTTTCGTAGTAGGGCTGAGTACTACTTTCTTCCATTCTTGAGATACTTTACTAAGAAGAATATGTTCCAGTTCCATCCATGTAATTATGAAAAAGGTAAAGTCTCCATCTTTCTCTAAGGCTGCATAATATTCCATGGTGTACCTCAAATATGCAAAAAAATTGACACCTTTCTCTGCTTTTATCTCGCTAAAAAAATAACAAGTTCAGGATTAATGTGTTTTGATTAGAAAAGTTCTGTGATTTTGCAGCTTTATAACCGTAGGATTTTCTTTTGTATGGGTTCATATTCCACCAAGGGACATTTTTATTACCTGAATTTCAGGCAACAGTTGAAGACAGCAGAGCCCAGGGTGTGGTATTCAGCTGTGTGGTCTTTAATGAGTTTATTTAACCTCTGTGGGCCTCATTTTCCATTTTTATAATAAGAAAATAATAATATCCTTATCAATGTGTCATTTGGAGAATCAAATAAAATAATATGATGTATGTGAAATGCCTTGTAAAATATACTATCCAGTTGCAAAACTATGAAAAGTGTGTTGCTGGATGGAGGGTGATTGGTGGGATCTCACCTAATGTGAACAATGTGAATGTTCAGCACACCCCTGGGTGAAGGGCTCAACTACAAGTTGAATGTTACCTTAGAAATGAAAAACAATGTCACCTAAATATTTGTGTCCTAATATTGATCTGAAATTTAAAAAAAGAAAAGAAAAGTGTTTACAAAGTTAATTGAATTAAGCTGTCAACATGGGGGGAAAAACACATACTTAAAGTGTATCAGTTAAATTTTCATAAAACTGCAGTTTTTTTTTTCTTTTTTAGCTTATTCACTTTTGTCTTTTTAGAATTGATTGTTAATATTATTTTGATTGACAAATTTTAATTGTATATAATTATAGGGTACAATGTTATGTTTTGATATTTGTATACAACATGGCATGATTAAATCAAGCTACTTATAATAAATAAAAAAAAAGAAAAGAAATTCTAACTCCTAAAAAAAAAAAAAAGAAGAGAAAAGAAAAGTGTGTTGTTATTATTATATTTCTTTTTTTTTTTTTTTTCGACAGTTTCACATTGCTGCCCTCGGTAGAGTGCTGGGGTATCACAGCTCACAGCAACCTCAAACACTTGGGCTTAAGCGATTCTCTTGCCTCAGCCTCTCAAGTAGCTGGGACTATAGGTGCCTGCCACAACGCTCGGCTAGTTTTTGTTGTTGTTGTTGTCATTGTTCTTTACCAGTCCCAGGTTGAGTTCGAACCTGCCAGCCCTGATATATGTGGCCAGGCCCTAACCACTGTATTTCTATCAGATGTTATTCCATAAACCATTTTTTCCAATGCTTACTGCTCACATAGTATGTGATAATTGTCTAGGTGTTATTAGAGGAGAGGTTATTACCTCTCTCTGAGCCAATAGTTTTAGGTATCTGCCATTATTATATCATTTGACATAATCAATTTTCTTGACTTTAGGATTCTCTAAGCTTTTTTGATCAATTTTCTCATCAACAAAAATTTATGAAAGCAATTGGTCCTATTTACATCACAGATCTTGCAAACACACACACACACACAAAAAACACTTATCAAAGGTGGGGGGGTACAACCTGAGGTGGAAAACCTAATACTAATGTGTGACAGTATAAGCAGGGTACATGTGCTGGCAGTAGGAGCTCCCTTGTACCTGGTTTTATATAAGAAGAAGAAAAAGTAAGACTAAAGGAGAAACAGATATAAGTCACAGTTGGAGGAAGTATCTCTATCTCCGCCAGAAGAGAAAAAAAGTAACTTTGCTTTGGGAAGAAAATTCTACCATTGTTTCACCCCATTAAGTAAAGAAAAACAAACTTATATACAAAACTCTGCAACATAATAATAGTTCTTATTGGCCCTGGCCCTTCCCCAACATGAACTTTTGCAAATAATGAGTCTAGGAAAAACTCATACTGCAAAGATTAAAAATAAAAACATAAACCAATAAAGGACCAAAAAAAGCACTGAAAAAGAATAAAAGAAGTGATCAACAAACACCAAAAAAATATTTTCACAAGGTAGATGAAAATTATTACCAAACATTTTGCTATTAACTTAAAAATGAAGCAATTAATTCTATGAAGAAAGAACACAAATCAGATATACAAGAGCTTAGGAAAGAGATTGTGAGGCATGGGGGATGGGTGGGCAGGTAGGTGGTGGTGGTGATCTAGTAGAACTCAGAAGGAAGATTGAAAGAAAAAATAAAACCCTTACTGAAATGAAAGTAAAATCGGAAGAAGCACCAGAAAGACGAGATGATCCTAAAAACTCAATAGGGAACACAGGGGATAGAAATGGGGTGAGGTGGGAGAGACAAAAGAGGTAAAAACTGAAGACAAATGAAGAGTTGAAAAGATTAAATGGGAGAAATTATGGATGATTGGCAAAGGAGTTTAAAAATATGTATATTTGCAGTTGCTGAAGAAAAAATGTAAATATTATAACTTAAAAAAATCTTTCCTGAAATAAAAATGATTCATACCTACATAAGAAAGAGCATATCATAATCCAGCAAAAATTTACTAAGAACAGCCAGCTGAGACATATCCTATGAAAGTTACTGGACTACAAAACAAGAACAAAACAACAATCTGGGCCTCTAGGGAGAGTCACTTATAAAAGAAAAAGGGTTGTGCTGGTCTCAGACTTCTTCATAGCAACAATCACTGCTAGAAGTCAGTGAAGTAACATAATCGAGAAAGGAATGTGCAAAGATACTATTTAGGTATAAAGATAATAGGCAAATACTTTTGAATAGTCAAGAATCCACAGATTATTCTCACAAGCCTTTTTTGAGGAATATCCAAGAGGACAAACTTCAGTCAATCATAATATGAGAGAAAAGGAACCTACATGAGCGCTGACTGTATCAGCCCAAGATAAAAACAAATGTGTGGTTAGAATTACAGAGCAGAATGTGAATATTAGATGCCCTAAAAATAGAAACAGGACATAAGTAATGTAAGTTGGGAGGGTAAGTACAAAAGCAACTGGAAAGTAAAGGCTAAGCAAATTTACACGCAAAACCTTATGATAGATTTCTTCATCTTTAATAGCTAAGGGCTAAAGAGCTATCATTACAATATCAACAAGTGGATTAACATGGGCAAGAGTATATCTAATAATACAAAGAAAATACAAAAAAAGATAAAATAATTCACAAAAATTGGATAGGAGAAAAGAGAATGGTGACAGAAAAGAAATATATACATTTTTAGGCTCTAAATAAATATTGTATACTGCCTAAAGAAACTGAGGACTCATTATCACATAAATTTATAACTTAAGGATAACCATTTATAAAAAATGTAAACTTACTATTTATCCTGAAAAATGCACAAATTGATGAAGAAGTAGAATGTATGTTGAATTTTTATATAAAACTATAAAATAGAAATACACAATATAAACTAATATTACAAGAAGCAATACAAAACTTATTTTTCACACCTGTAAATATGAATGGACTAACCTCACCTATTAAAAAAAGTAACTCCTAGAATGGACCACAAAATCTAAACTTTATGCCACACACAAGAGACACCCCTAATGCAAAACAATTCAGAAAATTTGAAAATGAAAGGATGAGTAAAATATACCAGACAATGCAAACCAGAAGAAAACAAGTCAGTCATTTTAACATCAGACAAGGTATAAACAGGACAAAGCATTAAATGAGCAAAAAATGGGCTTTTAGTTTTGTTAAAAAGTGCAATTAGCAATGAAGAAAGGAGTCGTGAATTATAATATTCATAAAGATGAAACTATAAGAAATGCAAGGGAAAAAAAGAAAACACTTCTGCTTTGCTTTATTTATTCTATCCATTAGAAGTGAGTAAGTCCAGACTACCTGTAAAGGAAGAAGAATTATTTAAAGGCTAGTTTATAAAAGTGCACAGTGCCTTCCATCTTGGTCATTGACTCTGCGGTAGGCAAGTATCACGTCTTGAGAATACTCACCAATCCCTGTGGAGAGCCCCACATGGTAAGGAGATAACTGAGGCCTCCAGCCACTAGCCATGTGAGTGAGCCTTCTTGGAAATGGAGCTTCCAGCCCAGTCTAGCCTTTGGCTGGCTAGACCTTCAGCCAACATCTTGACAGCAATTTTATGAGAAATCCTGAGCCACAACCACACAGCTAAGATGTTGCTGGATTCCTGACCCTTAGAAACCCTGTGAGATTAAAAAGAAGAAACCAATCTTGTTGTTATTTAAAGGTAATTTCCGATACAGTAGTAGATAACTAATACACAAGAGAACAAGAACATGAACCTAAAAGAAGGAACACACATGTTTACAGTCGATATAATACTTGAGAAACTTAAGAAGATAAATTGGAAAGCTATTAAAACTAAAGAGAATTAATTATCATGCACAGAAATTAGTTGCTTTGTATAAACATCAACCAGTTAACAGATAAAGGAAGAAAAATCTTATTCATAACAGCAACAACAAATGTACAATACTTAGAAATTAACCTTTAAAGTGTTCAAAATATATGAGATACGTGCCTCAGGATACGAAGAGGAAATTTAAGCAAATTGAAAGATATGTCACATTCTTAGATTTACCATCATAAAGATATCAGTTCTCTCCCAGGTAGCCTATCAATTTAACCTGATCCCAATAAATATACCAATCGAATTTATTTTGAAGAGAGACAAAACAACACTGTTGTGGTGGAAAAGACACTAATTAGTAAGTTTAGTTAGGAAAAATCTGAACAAGTAGAGTAAGAACAAAAAATTATCATTCCATTGGTAGTTTTATTGTGGGAAAAAAGAAAGAATCAAATCACGAAGAAAAGAAAGTGTATTAAAATATTCCAATTATTTAAAAAATTAGAATAGAGAGAAGTGGCACTGAATTCAAGGTCCAGAAATTGATATATATTTGGGTTTAAATGTAATATAGAGTCAAATCTAATATATGATAAAAGTGCTATTTCAGATCAGCATGGAAAAGATAGTTTATTTAGTAAATGATATGAGACTAACTACATAGTCATATGAAAACAAAGTTGGAACTATACTTTATATCCTATGTTGGGATAAATTAAAAATAGATCAAATACTTAAAAAAAAGCTTAAAAGGTTTAGAAAATAAGAAAATTATTTTATAATCAAATAGTGAGGAAGATCTTTCTAGTTCTGACAGCAGACTCAGATGTCACAAAAAATTAACTAAACGATGGAGACTTTTCCTCTTTCATCTTTACATGGATGGAGTTGGAACATATCCTTCTTAGTAAAGTATCCCAAGAATGGACGATAAAGTACCCAATGTACTCAGCCTTACTATGAAACTAATTTAGGGCTTTCACATGAAAGCTATAACCCAGTTACAACCTAAGAATAGGGGAAAGGGGGAAAGGGAGAAGAGGGAGGGGGGAGGGGGGTTGAGGGAGGGGTATTGTTGGAATCACACCTATGGGGCATCTCACAAGGGCAAGGGTGAAACTCAGCAAATGTGAAATGTAAATGTCATGCCATGGTGACTTGGAAAATGCCAGAAAGGCTATGTTGAATATTGGGATGAAAATGTGTCAAATGGTTTATGAAGCTAGTATATGATGCCCCATGATCATATCAATGTACACAGCTATGATTTAATAAAAAAAATAAAATTAAAAAAAAAAAAAAGATGTGTAATAGAGAAACAGAAACAAAATTACAATAAGTATTAAAAATTATAATAAAAAAAAAGATGTATACAAATCATTCTGATGCAAGCTAAAATGTGGTATATATCATTAGAGAGATATAGAAAAAGCACAGTTGGATTCAAGAGAAGGTTTCCCTTGTGTGAGCTCAGAGGGGTCCTCGGGCAACACAAAACTTTGAAACTAGGCCTTGAAGATGGTAAAATGTAGACATTCAATATGTTTCTATTCCATAACATAGTATATTAGTTAAGCAGGGATTCCGAAGTCATGCTGTCTGGGTTTAAATCCCTGATCCTTCTAGAACTAGCTGTGTGACCTTGAGCAAGCTACTTAAATTCCCTGTAAGTTTCCCATCTATACAAGGGGGGTAGGTAGTAGCTACTTTATAGGTTGGTGAGAGGATTAAATGAGTTAATATTTGGAAAACTCTAGGAACAGTGCCTGGTACATAAGTGCTATGAATGGAATACACAAATATACACACACATCCCTGGTGTCAATAAATTATAAATTCAAAAGTCCAAATAAGCCGTTTCCTTGAGATTTTTAAACACAGAGACAAGATGAGAAAAAAAAATTAGAAACTGAGTTATCTCTGGCAAAATGTACCCTTGATTCCAGAGAACAAGGTCTGCAAACTGATACTCATTTCAGTATTTGACAGCCAGAACTTCAGATCATATCTCTTAGCTGTAGGTCAGCATTTTCCTTTTCTCTGTCCAGAGATAGCCAGGGCTGAATATCCCAGCTTAGCCTTTCCTCAGAGATTTTTCTCCCTGACTTTGGAGATGAGGGACATAGTATTTAGGAAAGTTTGTTTGCTGAGCTATGTGAAGTTAAACCTTCACTCATCACCTGCCTGGGGATAGCCTTGAGTACCAAGGAGGAATAGAGACCTCACAGAACAGAGAAGCATGTGAAAATAAGAAATTTGCTCAGCAACACAGTTAGGAAAAGGTAAGACCGGCACCAGAAGACGTCCATGTCTCTCAAAAGATGAGCAACTGAAGAAATGCTATTTCCACTACAAATGGGAAAATGATAAAGCTCACAAGAGGAGTAAGTAATAATGAAAACTTTCACTGGTTTAACTTGCCTGAATGAATAAAGCTCTTTCAAGTATAGTCCCAGGTTTGGTTCCCATAACAACTCTTTAAGCAATCCGGGGGTAAGAGTATTCACTCCCATTTCACAGCTGAGAAAACCGAGGCTCAGAAAGGTGAAGTGACTTGTCCATGACAGCGCAACTAGTAATTAACAGAGGAAAAACTTGAACTCAAAGATCCTTCTATCCCATTGTGATTCACTCTAAGGCCTTGTTTCAAAAAAGGTACATAGCATACGACCAGAGGGGTATAAAATGATGTAATTTTATATTTATTTTAAAAAACTGTAAAACAAGGACCAACTAATGATTTGAACTAAAACATTAGTCCATTTCAAGAAAATCTTAAGCAATTATTGGCACAGACAGTACATGAAGGAGGCAAAAATTGTGAAGATGGTTCCCAAAGGACTGAAGCCCGCAAACCCTGCTATAAAGTGGTTGGAAAGAACAGTGACTTGGGTATGGGAACCCTTTGTCATTATGTGACTTGATCCTAGCCACTGAGTTCTCCCAGCTTCAGTTCTATACTGTGTAGAACAAGAACATTAGTTGTAGTAATTTCTGGAGCCTCCCCAACTGGAATCTTGTAAGATAGAAGCTGAGTGTTACGTCCAAGAAGAATGTGAAGGGCTGGGTCTCTTTGGCTGCCTTCTCCCGCAGTCAGCTTTAATTCGCCTGAAACAAAGCTGACAGGAGGCTGTTGTATTCAGGACACATTCCTCTGTGTCAGCCCTCAGGGTCTCTTTTCTCAGGAGCTTCTAAGTAGGACCCCTTTAGCAGCCTGAATTCGAAATGGGAATTCTCCTTCCCTCTCCTTGGCTATGTATGAGCCCTGGCCCCACAGGATGAACAGAAAGGAAAGGAAAAGCTTTCTGCAGAGCAGCCTCCCATAGCGAAAAAGCAAAAGAGAAGATTTGTAAGGATTCCAGCAGGGAGGAGATTAAGGCAGCAGGAGGAATGGAATACATGATGGGCCTCCTAGGAACAGGATCAGAGTCAGTGGGAAGGTTTTCTGGAAAGAGCCATGATTCCCATTTGAATGTGTCTTGGAAGTATTTATGGGTGGGTGGGACAATGGCAGCTCTCCTACCACTGAATCAGATCAGCACCCTGACCAAGAAAGTATGAGAAGGTCCCCATCAACTATTAGAATTATGAGAAAATCCAGGACCACCCTGACCAATTATTCTCTCTGTTCCTCAGTTTCCCCATATGTGAAATGGATATAATAACTGTAACTGTCTCCTTATGTTATGGTTGGGATTCAATAAAATAGTACGTGTTGAGCCTGGCATGTGATAAGAACACTATAGGTGTTACTGATTATGTTTAACATTGCTAATCTTATACCAGACATCAAGGACAATGTTCTAACTTGCAGTTAAACAAATACAAGTTGAAATCCCGGCTTGGCCACCAATGAGTCCCATAATTGGGCTTCGGTTTTCATCAACAAAATACTGATACTAATACTCACCTCAGGAGAGGGCTGTCATAAAGATTCAATTACATAATAACATAAATCGCTGAGAATGTCCACATATTTGAATCATTCAAGAAAGGAAAGTTGAGAGAGACACAGAGTTGCACTCCCCAAGTCCTTTCTTGAGAAAAGACTCCTTACCTCAGCTTCTGGGAGTGCTGCTAGCTGACACCGTCCACTGGGAGCACCTTCTGGGACTGTGTGTCCTCCCACTTGGGGTGTCCCCAAGATATTCAGCACAGCACTGCGTTGTAGGTCATCTCTAGAAATGTATTGATGGACTAATTAATTTACGGACTTCTGAAACATGGAACACATTTCAATGGAATGTACGTTGATACAGTTCAGATGAGAGAAGGGGAAAAACTCCATGTAGCCCAAGTTCAATTCCACAGCAGGGATAAAGTTGCCCTTGCCAGTATCTCTCGTCAACTTAAAAGGTTTTGTTTTGTTGTTTTTCTGTTTTTTGTTTTTTAAGATAGGATACAGACCCCTGGCTTTTAGGAATCCAATTTAGTTCTTGTCAAAAATCCCTCCACTCTCTCCCCAGGCCTGGCTTGGAGGGAGGACACTCACTCTGAGCTGACCTCGTTTCCAGTCAAGACTGCCTGTGAAAATGCAATCTTGGCAGATGTGCCCTTCCAAGAAGATTTTTATCTTACAGAACTTGACAGATTTTCGGCCTCACTCTTTAATTTGAAGTTTCTCAGATTACCAGCTCCCCTCCCGCCATTCCAGCTTGGGTAATTTTTCTCTAAAGCGACAGTTTCTCAGTTGGTGGCTGCATTCCAGAGTGGGTTAATGTGAAAGGCAGAATTGCCACATCTTGAATAACTTAAACCAAAGTGAAGACTGAATATGAGATTGACCAGAATGTAGCACAGTCTTGGGCTTTTGAGCAGTAGTTTCCACACAGCAGTCCATGAACCAGGGCCAAAGCTCTGCTCCCATGGAGTCATAATCCAATAGGGATATGTGAAAATGCAATACTGGCCACCATCCTTTGCAGCACCTCTCATCAAGAGGAGGAGCTTCTTTCTGCACCAGTCTAGTGCAACAGAAGTGATACTGCAATTCCTAACTTAGAGCTCAAGAAGCCCTAAGACTTCCACTCTCACACTTTTGGCACACCACAACTGCCATGTGAACAAGCCTGAGCTAGCCTGAGAGAACATGTGGAGAAAAACATGTGCCAGTCAGTGGAGAAAAGCCCCACTGCCTCAACCTTCTCAATGAAAGCCATGACAAACCAGCCAGCTGCAGCTGACCTGCCAGCAAATAGCATAAGCATGAACAGGCTCTGCCAAAATCAGCCACGCCTGGCCCAAGCAGAAGAACCACTCAACTGAGCCTAGATCAAATTAGCAACTTACAAAATCATTAACAACTGAATAAATAATGACTTAGACCCCTGAGTTTTGGGGTAGTTGGTTGCATAACAAAATTGATAAAGAGGAGACTAATTGATATAGGGGATACAGAAAGTAAGGAGGAAAATCAATGAATGACAACGATAACACAGGTTGTGACATGTACCATAAAAGAAACAAACAAGGTGTGGTAGTGGAAAAGGACTATGGGTGACAAAGGCCGACTAGGGAAGTTTCAGTGGTGGGCATGAGAAAAGGCCACATTCTGGAATTATTTTAGAGAGAAAACCTCCTCACAGCACATGTGCTGGCCTGAAACCCAATTTAGTTACTCGACCCATGTATCTAATAAACTTTAAGTCACTAGCATTGTTTTACTCCTCATATACTTATTCCAAATTTTTATTGAGGACGTTTTTGTGTTTATTTTAAGTTGGCTAATAATAATTGTGTATATTTAGGATACAATGTGATGAATAAGTGTATCATTTCCTCCTATTTTATATAGGGTTTTATTATTAATTATTAGTAAGTACTTGACGTTTTCCTCACAATTAAAAAAGTGGATAAAACATAAATCCATCATCTAGCTAAATGTAGAATAGAGTATTTGTTTCATAATTTTTATTTCACAATTTTGTGACTAGGATTCAAATTTCCCCGAGTAAGTTCTCTGAAGGCAGAACCTATTTCAAAGAACATTCCTCCTTTGAACATTTTTTCATCAGAATTCCCATTATTGTATCCCCAGACATCCTCATTTGCTTATAAACCACTTACTTAAAATGTTATTTTTCTTAGAAGCTAATTTGTTAACTTTTGTTTGTTCAATAATTATTAACTGTATAATTTGATGATTCAAATCATGCAGTCTAGAGCTAGTTTTCCCAGTTCAAATTTCAACTTTGCCATTTATTATTTGTATGACCATTGGTATATTGTATAAATGTTGCAATAATAGTACCTCCTATACAGTGGTGTTGTGATGATTATAATACTCAGTACAACCCTGGTACACAGTAGATGCTTTGAATTAGCTATTATTTTTTATTGTCAAATACCCATAGGATGCCAGTCAGTGGGCTACATGTCTTTATTAGTGTGACTTTTTGAAAGGTATGAGAAAACATTTCATTTAAACATTAACCAAGAAAATCATATTTCCGATTTTAACTAATTCAGCATTCCCATCCTAATTTTCCGACTGTGTGAGTTCTAACTATGCTTCTGCTTCTGTCTACTAATGACTGACTCTCCTGTTCACCATCCTTGTGACCAGCACCAGCCTTGAGTTCTCAACTGTGGATTGTGTACATAAGAAAAAAAAATATGAAGAAGTTGACTGACGACTCCATACTAAACCTCAGAGTCAAAGCATTCTATAATAGACATACTCTTATTTGACAATGTGAATGTTATTTTTTGGCATTATTATTATTATTTCTCAATTTTAAAAAAATTTACACATACCGCTATGCTCTATAAAGATTCTATGGCTGTGATATAAAAATGATTGAAAATTTTGCAATAAAGCCATGGAAATGGATCATGTTATAAATTACTCTTCAACTTGTTTTTCTATCTTAACAATATATCATAGACATCTTTCTAAGGTAATTAACATAGATCTAATTGATTTCCTATAGTAACTGCATAGTCTATGGTACAGATAAGATATACAATTTATACGACCATTTCTCTATTGACTAGTGTTCTGGTTGCTTCAAGGTTTTCCCCCCTACAGCCAAAGCACAAAGACATCCTTATACATCTATTTAGATATTGATGATTTTATACTTATAGGTTATATTCAGAAATGTAGGACTCCTAGGTCCCAAATGTTGTGGTTACCTATTACCACTCCACAATTTACTGGCTTAAAAAATAACAATAATTCATTTATACCCTAATGTCTCCTGGAAGGACTCAGGAGGGACAGATTACCTCCATTCTCAGTGGTGTCATTAGGGACAGGTCAACTGGAGGCTGAAAGGTCCACCCTTCAAGATGGTTCACCCACATGGTTGGTAAGCTGGTGTCAGCTGTCAATTGGAAGCTCAGTCAGAATTGTGGCCCTCGCAGTTGGGCCACTCCACAGGCTGCTTGGGCTTTCTCTCAGCATGGTGGCTTGGCTCTAAGAGTGGGTATCTCAAAAGTACCAAGCAAAAGTTGCATGATATTTTTATCAGCTAACCTCAGAAATCATACAGTGTCACTTCCACCTCATTCTATTTGTGAACACAGTCACAAATCCACCTACCCAGATCCAAGAGGAGAGGAAAAAGACCCCATCTTCTGATGTGGGAAGCAAGGTTCTAGAAAAAACATGTAAGATAGAGAAGGTATTGCTACAGCCACCTTTGGAAAACATAGTCCTGCCAGACAAGGATCACATAGTTAGTAAGTGATGAAACTAAGATGAAAAACCTGTTCTGTTTTTCATTCTATAATGTGATGTTATTTCATTGGTATGTGAGTGGAGTCATCTCCTACATTTGGATTTGGGGTATGCAAACCAAGTCAGGAAAAGACTGAACAGGGAAGCCAACTGTGCACTGAACTTTGGGGAAATCAACCTCCCAGAATTATCCTATGACTTCAAGAGCCTGTCTTTGATCAGATGCCTCTCTGCCCATAGAATAGCAAGATTAAGGACAAGGGGCTAGGGCTTCCTGACTACCTTGGCAACCAATCCCCTTTTGAGGCCCATCAGTCTAGCACTGTGATTCCCACTCATCATTCACCACCCACCCCAGAAGGAGTTATTCAACGGCAATACATTCAGTCAGCAGAGAAAAAAGGGAAACGCATCTCGGTTCTGCTTTTTTGTCTATGCTTCTCTTCTTTTTATGGTTTTGCTTTGACAGAATGGAACAGTTTAAATCAGGAGACTAAAAGAACAAAAGGTCAACTGGGCAGGAAACCTCCCTATCACATAGATGAACACAGTTACATGGTCAAAGTCCCCAAGGTGTGTTATTGTACAAAGTGAGGCCACAAGTGCATTTGAGAATATTAATTATTTTGAATGCCCTTGGGTTTAGGGCCTCCTGCATTTACTGAAAACATAAACCATGGCCTTCCTCTATGGCTATATTTATTTGGGGGGGGGGTGTTAGTACTTTTAGTTTATTTCATCTCCAAAGAACAATCCTCATCTCCTACCCAACTCCCCACAGCTTGGCAGCTGACCTCTTAATGGAGGTTGTCCACTGCTTCATTCATTCAGGAAAATTAGGCCCATGGAAGTAAGACCAGACCCTTACAGTACGTGCATTCTTGGTCAAGGCCTAGGGCAACTTCTCCCCACTCCTGATATCCTTTCAGAGTCATGTGAGCTATAGGTAGGACACCACTTAACTCTAGATTACTCTGTACTCGTTTCCCAAATTCACAGGCCTAGTGTAGCATATTAAACCACCAAATTTGTGGTAAATGTTTAGGCAGCAGTACAAAACTTAAACAGCCGATATTACACCTAAAACAGGGATTTTAGTTCAAGTGATTTATTGTGGGGTCAGGATGGGGTAAGCGGAAAAATCCAAGCAAGGATATCATCTCTCCTGGAGACTAGCTCCAGCCTGATCCCACTGGGAGCCCATTTGGGATGGGGGGGACATAAATAGCAACACAGGGTTAGTCAGACATCAAGGCAAGGCTTTCATATTCCTGTGTCAGTCATTGATCAAAGTCTGTGGGGGTTGTGGGGAGAGGTGTGAATGGCAGAGGGGCACAGTGTGCAGAGACAGGAGCAGCTGTGAATTATCAGCCAACACTCCCAGGGGCTGGAGAACGGGGACCAGGACATACTTTGGGCCAAGCAATCCTCCAGTTGCCTCATGGGTATTCCACAAAGACAATTTTTTTTTTTTTTTCACAATTTCAGGGTGAATCTCTCCTGTGCCTTTTCAAGAGTATGACTTTGCCCTAGTCAGCCCAAGGCATCTATTTGCAGGGAGATGGAGGTAGGGTGTGGTAGGGTAAGGAGAGATTGAGATTTTGTAACAGGAAATGTGGAGAGAAAGGATCAAAGTAATATTTGGCTTTGGACATCCAAAATCACATTATGCCACAAGCAAGGGGCTTGCAAGCCAAAAGGTTGTCTTGAGGAAGAATTTTCCAGAATCGTTTGTAGCCAATAGTGAATAATCTTGGAAGACAAAGCTCCTGGGTTTTTTACTATAGGACAAAGGGGTGGCCTTTGTCTGCTGCAAGGGCATAGCTGCCAGGAGGAAGGAATTATGACAAAGGGGAAAGAAAAGCAAAGCCCACCCCTTTGCCTGCCTAAGAATTTGTGCGAAGTAGGAGAGTGTGAGGTGAGAAAGACACAGAAAGCCTGTGTCCTGAGCTCCCCTTTCTGGGAAGTGTGATAGTCACACTGAGAGACGAGAGCCTCTGACAGCTTTCGGCCGGAGACGCCATCTTCCAGTAATTCACCAAAATGACAAACACAAAGGGAAAGAGGAGAGGCCCCCAATATATGTTCTCTAGGCCTTTTAGAAAACATGGAGTTGTTCCTTTGGCCACATATATGCGAATCTACAAGAAAGGTGATATTGTAGACATAAAGGGAATGGGTACTGTTCAAAAAGGCAGGCCACACAAATGTTACCATGGCAAAGCCGGAAGAGTCTACAATGTCACCCAGCATGCTGTTGCCATTGTTGTAAACAAACAAGTTAAGGGCAAGATTCTTGCCAAGAGGATTAATGTTCGTATTGAGCATATTAAGCTCTCTAGGAGCCGAGATAGCTTCCTGAAACATGGGAAGGAAAATGATCAGAAAAAGAAGGAAGTGAAAGAGAAAGGTACCTGGGTTCAACTGAAGCACCAGCCTGCGCCACCCAGAGAAGCCCACTTTGTGAGAACTAACGGAAAGGAGCCTGAGCTCCTGGAACCCATTCCCTATGAATTCACTGCATAATAGGCATCTAACATAGCACACAGGAGAACCAAGAGAACCAAGAGAACCGTGATATTAGGTGCTGGAACCTATTCCCCATGAATTCATGCCATAATAGTCATACAAGGTTTTGTCGCATTCAATGGCAAGGCACCTCCCTGTGCTACTGGAACATTTTCCCTATGAATTCATGACATAATAAGTATTAAAAACAAAAGGCTACTACTACTATAAAAAAAAAAAAAGAGCCTCTGACAAACCCAAAATGGTCACCTTGGATGGCACCATGGCATTAAGCAGAGGAATCCTTGGTCTTTCCAAACTGCCTTCAGTCCCTGTAGAGCAGTGGTTCTCAACCTTCCCAATGCCACAGCCCTTTAATACAGTTCCTGTGGGACGCGACCCACAGGTTGAGAACTGCTGCTGGAGGGTATTCTAGGTTAAGATCCAGGACACTGTCATCTTACAGTGGGCCACACAGAGGCCTCAGCAGACACCCAGGGGTCTGCAGTCATCAGGAGCCCAGGGGAGGCCTGTTTCTCCTGGGAGGGCCATAGGCCTTGATCACATGAAGAGGAAGCTCACGTCCCAAGATGCACCAGCAAAAGATATCAGCCTAGCTTCTGGGAAAGGCTGAGTCCTTTTCTTCATGGAGTTGGAGAAGTGATGAGAGACAAGTTTTCACCAAATGAAAGTCTAAATATTTTCTAAAATGCCCATTTATATTATCACAATTATAATAATATAAATGTTTAAACCAGAACGGATCTTTCATTTAATATTATCCCACCAATAAGGTAGGGCTCTAGCAGACTCATTAAAGATCAAATAAAAATAACTTTTTTGGTATACTCCATGAGTACTTCATTCTGCCATATGTACAAGGAAGAGGTTTAGCCAAACAATTTTGCTCGCAATTTCTAACTTTAAAATTCCATGATTTTTGACCTGTCACAGAAAGAGCCACCCTAGCTGAGA
Organism: Loris lydekkerianus; assembly: GCA_963574355.1. Classification (NCBI taxonomy): domain Eukaryota; kingdom Metazoa; phylum Chordata; class Mammalia; order Primates; family Lorisidae; genus Loris; species Loris lydekkerianus. The sequence goes on along the minus strand of CAUYPK010012351.1, from coordinate 17,552 downwards.
ACAATTTAAGGCAACCCCAAGAGAAAACAGGGCCTCCCTGGCTCTCTGTGGCGAAGCTGCAAATCTCTTGCTCTAATTTTTGAATTCCAGGACCTGGCTGGGTTTGCAGAACTCAAGGTCCTCACTTCTGGGCTACATGCTCTGGCCTGAGCCCTCCAGCACCACGCAGAAGCACTGTCTGATCCCCTGCACCCTCCTTCCTCAGGGGCTTTACACTCTTCAGGACCCATTTGTGCCTTTATCACCAAGGAAGCGAGCAGAGGAAAGAGGAAGCCTCTTTTGGTAATTCTCAGAAAAGGCCTAGTAGAGAGAAAGGGAAGAACGCTGCTGACTTCCAATGAAGTTTGGAGACAGCGTGAGTTCTGTTGGCTCACCCAATGCCACTGCACTCAGCGTACTCAGAACGCAATAGCTCTTTCCCCATGGCCATGTCTTCCCCCTGCTTTTCTCAACACCTCAACTGCTTTTCTTCAAGGGCTTCACTCAAATGCAACTTCCCGAAGGAAGAAATACAGGACAACGCTTCCGGGCTACATTCTGTCCTTGCTGCTACACAGCATCCACCTGGTAATGTGGATGCTGTGTAGCAGCAGTGCGTCTGCCTCCCCTCTTAGACTAAACTCCTCAAACTCAGGGGCTGCCTTGATTCCAACTCAGGGTCCCCAAAATCTGGCACGTTGAAGATATTCAATAAATGTTTATGCACTAATTGGGAACCAAGAAACCACTATCGGTAAGCACTTGGCTGTTGAAGGTGTGGTCCACAGGCCAGCAGTGTCAGCATTGCCTGGGAGCTTGTTAGAAATGAAGCATCTCACCCCTGGATTGCTGAGTCAGAATCTGCATTTTAAGAAGCCCCTAGGTGATGCCTGTGCACATTCGTGTCTGAGCATCACCACCTTAGCGCACTGCAGGATCAGGGACTGGCTGACCACATGGTTGGTGAACTTTTTCTTAAATTTATTATAAAATATTAAAATGGTAAATACTTGCTGCTATGTGGGCCACATTTGGTCTCCATAGGAACTACTCAACATTGTCATTGCTGCATGAAAGCAGCCAGAGACAATACATGAACAAATAAGCACAGATGTGTTTCAATAAAACTTTATTTATAAAAACAGGTGGCCAGCAAGATTCAGCCTGCAGGCCATAGTTTGCAGACCCATGGTTTACCAGAAGGAAAGGTGGGTGATTTTACAGAAACAATACATTTTTATCTTGATTCCACCCCCAAGCATATAACAGGGGAGAAATTCCCAGTGACTCTTAAAGAAATATATAGCTTGACTTCTTAGCAACTGAGAGAGTTCTTGTAGAAATTCTCTTGCTTTCTATAGCCCCATTCACATTAAGAAGTACTTCTTGCACGAAATTTCAGAGAAGAGAAATGCTTCAGAAACCTTTTATCTCTTAAAATAAAAACATCAATAAAAATATATATGTACAAAAGAGTGTATAAAACAAATGTGCACATAAAGAAAAGCAACACCGGCTCAGTGCCGGTAGCACAATGGGTAGTGCCAGCCACATACACCAAGGGTGGCAGGTTCGAGCCTGGCCTACAGCAGCTAAAACAACAATGACAACTGCAACAAAAATAGCCAGGTGCTGTGGCAGGAGCCTGTAGTCCCAGCTACTTGGGAGGCTGAGGCAAGAGAATAACTTAAGCCCAAGAGTTTGAGGTTGCTGTGAGCTGTGATGCCATGGCACTCTACTGAGGGCAACATAGTGACACTCTGTCTCAAAAAAAAGAAAGAAAGAAAGAAAGAAAAGCAATACCATGAACACCCACGTACATCATCCAGTCTAAGAACTAGGATCTTATCACAGCCTAGAAGCTCCTGTGCCCCTTGCATCCATCTACAATTAAACTCTCCTCCCCACTCCACCAGAGGTAACTGTTATCCTTAATGTGTGCTAATCTCCTTCTTAGCTTGCTATTTTTTATCGCCTGTGCATGTATTCTTGTTTCATTTCCCCTTTTTTGAACTTTATGCAAATGGTGTCATGCCATATGACTGCCTCTATAATTTGCTTCTTCTCATCAACATCTTATTTTTGCGATTCAGCCACATTGGAGCACGTAGCTCTGCTATATGTATATAGTTCTCCATTATATGAATCTACCATCACTTCTGGATCCATTCTATTGTGGTCAGACACATGGGTTGTTTCCAGTTTGGGGCTACTAGGCATTTATGAATATTCTTGCAAAGTCTCCTTGTATCTGTGTATAAGAGTTTTCTCAAGGGCATATTCCTTGGGATGGAATTGCCAGTTTCTGGGGTATGCCCGTGCCCATCATTATGCCCATGTCCATCGTTCTCCACCGGCAGTGTGTGCGGCTTCCTACCACCCCACATCCTTGTCTCGTGGATTTATTTGTTCTAGTTACTTCCATCCATCCTTTTGTCTCTTTTTTAGTCATGGTTCTAGCTTCATGCCCTTGGTTTCTTCCCCAGACAACTCTTTATTTCTATCACATGATTCATTCATTCAGCAAACATTCACTAAGCATCTAGCCTGTACCCAGACATTGAGCTGGGCGCTAGAGCTCAGACAAACACAAGACATGGGCTCTCCCCTCAAGGGACTCAGCCTACTGAGTAAGAGAGACATGTAAACAACTCATTTCAAAATGATGTGGTTTAGGCAACAATAGAAATGGTGCAAGGCATTATGGGAGCAGTGAGGAGGGCACGGCAGGGCTTGAATCCAAGAGACCAACAAGTCAGCAGACAGGGCTGGGCAGAGAGGAGTGCCAGCTTCTTAGACACTGTCAATACATATTACACACACACACACACACACACACACACACACACCTGCAGACCCCCACCCCCAGAGTGCTAGCCAAGCTAAAAAACAAACAAACTCTGAAGTGTCAGATCTGAAGCCTAGTCCCTTTCCCACACTGAAAGGAATGTGAATTAAGTTGAAGTTTCCTTTGAAAATTCTTTTCTATGTTTCTTCCTGTCCAGCTCTGCATGCCAGCTGCCCACCCTCCTCTGCTCAGGTTGTGCGTTCAGTTCACATGACGGCCATCAATGGCCTACAGAGAGAGGGGTTTTGGAAGCTGTGCACCTGCTACACAGCATCTCTTCTACCAAGGCCACCCCAGGGACTCCTAGGACCCAGGTGAAACGCACTTTGTGCTCTCTGGATAAAGTTGATATTAAGGGCTGTTCTGAAAGAACAAAGATGCCTCCAACTGGGCCCCAAGTCCCCAAGTCAGTGAGGAATAAGCAGGCACCTCGAGTCATCCACCAGCTGCCCTGGGCACCAGACCCCATTTTTGCATGTGGTTCCTGGAGGCCTTTCCTGGCCACTCACCAGCATTCACATCTTGGTTGGGGGGCTGCCCTAGGCCACCAGAGCCTGCGTTACCCTTGGATAAAGTTGCCCTGTCCCCTGGTAGAGACAATATCTCTGGAGCACTCTGGCAGGACGGAGTCAAAGTTTTGCCTCTGTGGGGTTTTCCTCGATGCAGCCTTGTTCAGCAGCCTTCCCTGCCCAGACCTACTTCTGTACTCCCCACCTGGCTTTTAATACAGCCCTCTCCTATAAACCCTCATGTCAGAGGTGAGTGTTGGTACTGAGGGGTGGCCTACAGGTCCCACTGGCTTGATTAGGTCAGGATGGGGCAGGGTGAGAATGTGAAGAGCCTCAGGCCTTTGCTCACACCACCTGGCAACAGACACCTGGGCCAGAGCCACAGGGCCTGTGTCCCCTCAGCTGCTGCTGTTTCCCTCTAATCTTGATGAAGTAATATGAGCTCACCAAATTGCCCGGATCAAGGCCTTGCCTACTAAAATGCAAATGGATCTCCTGGAAGCTTCCTGAAATTAGCAACCTAGATAAGCTTTCCTTGGGCTGGCACTGGTGTCTCATAAAAATGCTGTGGAAAAGGCACATGTATTTGGGGCCTGACTGCTCGCCCTGGTGTTGCAATGAGGAAGGGCATTGGAACTTTTACCTGAGGAGGGGAAAGAGCAAAAGAATATGCATTTGATGCTGACGAGCCTTTCCTTGCCATATTTGCTCTGAAGGGAATTCTAAGCTGCAAGCCTGCTTGACCACAGAGGATTATGAAGATACTAAAGGAACATCTTCAGTCTTAATGGAGTGCCTCTAAATCATATGTTTTGGGCAGATCCTGCTGACTCGGAATGTCAGCATTGGCAGGTGTGAAAAATCTTTACCGTCCATCACAGTAAAACTCATCTTTCCCCTGGGGTCTGTAGCTAACCGAGCTGAGAAAAAAACCTGCTGAGGAGGAGACACTGCAGGAAACGGGGCCAGGGCTTCGCAGTCAGCCACTGGCACTCATCATCATTAGCAACCTTGGGTTACTGACCCCTCCTCTGCGGGGCTGGCCAAAGGTGGGCCAGATAACTTGTGAGAGGCCCACACAAGTCTGTAGCCCAAGTGCCACTTGAGTGCGAGGTGGCCTCATAAAGACTTACATGGCCAGGTACCTTTGATGCTCCTGCCCTAACTTACACACAATTGAACAGAAATTCAGTAGCGGGTCATCATCAATCACAGAAGAGCTGAAATGAAGTACAAGACACGTTTCTGGAGGTGTGCCAAGGGTCAGGAAGGTGAGGCCTTAGGAATGAAGAGGATTCAGGGACATACACAGATGTGGATAAAACTACTAGATGTTCCCTAACAGCCATTTCTTGTCACCATGAGCAAATAGCTAGATACATTTCCCAGCCTGCCTTGCATTAGGTGTTGACACGTGACTGAGTTCAGAACATGGATGAAAGTGAGATGTCCTATGTTCCCACCTGGGCTGTGAAACCTCCTGAAAGATTCTCCACAGTCCTTTTCCCCACCTGTCTTCTAGACGCAGAAGACCTAAAGGCCCTAGGGAGCATGCAGAGCCTCAGGAACCTGGGTCCCCATGTGACTACATGGAGCAAAACCCTTGGCCCCACAGGGGCAGCTGGACTTTATGTGAGCAAGAAATAAATGTCTATCGTGTCAGGCTCCTGAGGTTTGGGGGTTGGTCTGTTATAGCAGCTAACATTGCTTAAATCAATTCGGTGAGGAAGCTGGATCATAACAAAAGCAACCATCAGTCTTTCACAATTGGACCAAGAATGGGCTCTGCTGGCAATGATCCTAATGAGAGGCAAGAAAAGTAACAAAAACGCCTAGCTGCCTGGATCAGAAATTTTCCTTCCCAAGTTGAGAAGCAGAGTAGTGTGCAAAAGACAAGCGCTGTGCAGTCTGGCAGGCTTTATTATATGCTAGTAGTGTGACCTCGCAAGGACACTTCACCTCTAAGGCTAAAGGCTTCTTCCTCCGTAAAGTGGAGACCACCACATCTAACTCTTGCGGTTGTTGTCATGCTCAGATTTGACGAGATTGCACATCTAATGCATAGACACAACAGCTGGCGCACAGTAGGCCTGTCTGAAACACGATTTTTCTGTTTGCTTCCTTGTCTTTCTCTACACCACCATTTTCCCTCATCATCCACGGGTAGTGTTTGACTTCAGCAAAATGGCAGATGCATAGACTTTCCCCAATTTATCAGGTGCAAGAGAAAGGCAGAGGCTGGTGGCCTTCTCTGTCGTGCCAGGGCAACTTGACCAAGGCTTTCACTCCACTGATTGATCACGTTCATTTTGAGCTGCATTTGGCTGTTCAGAGAAATTCAGCCCTGGCCTTCATGGTAAGCTGGAAGGCTGGCCTGGCCCCAAAGACACCTCAGCAAATCTACTACCCAGCTCCAGTGGCGGGCAGCCAGGCATCTGGTCCCTCAGTCTCAGTCATGCAGCTGTGACTGACAGGCAGCAGGGAGCTGGAGCTCTGATGTGAAGATCTGCTTTGGCTTCTAGAAAAATAGCAGCAGCGGCGGCAGCAGCAGGAGCCATTGGAAAGCAGCCCTGCCGGCATGGCTGATGCTGCCGCCCTGCTGCCCAGGGACCCATACGGAGGGTAAAACAGCAGGTAATTGATGGCTTCCCAAACTAACTTAGCAGACTTGAGCTGACTCTGGAGTTTAAGACAGAAGTCTGATTCCAACCTGACCCTAGTGGGCCATTTCCTGACAGCTCAGAGCAGAGAACAAGAGCTCAATGTTGCTTCCTCAGCTGTATGCAGAAATAGTCCCTCACAGTGTGGGCGGTTCCAGGCGTGGGTCTCCCCCTGGCTGCACATTAGTATCCCCTGAGGAGCTTTAAAAAATCCCGATGCCCAGGCCATGACCCAGACCAATGACATCAGAATTTTTGGGGGCCAGGACACAGGCAACTCAGTTTTAAAGCTCCCTGGGTAATTCCACAGTGTAGCCAAGGGCAACACTCACTGGTGTACGGCTTCCAACTATTTGCCCAAGCATTAACTTTTCTTGATGTGTTCAAGGTGGTGTAAGTGTTGTTAAACCCATTTGACGAAGGAGATAATAAACTCGGACAGGAAAAATAATTTGCTTAAACTTGTATGTTTGATGAATGAAGGAGCTGGGATGTGGCCCAGGCCTTTTGGTATTCAAGTCAGTCACTTTTCCTTATGCCTCTGGCCTCATCTTTCTATAAAATGGGGATAGCATTAGCACTTGCTTCACAGGGCTGTTGTGGGGATGAAACAACTCGATGCTATTTTTTCAATTCATTTCACTTAATATGTGCATATGACCTTCCAATGTGCCTAGGACTATTCAAGCATTTTACAAATATTAACACAGGTTAGTTCATTTAAATGGCTCCTGTGCCCTCCTACATCCCTAGGGGGACTTGCTTTGGGGAGCAGTTTAGCAACACTATCAACTGCCTCTAAAATGTGTGAACTTTCTGAGCTGACAAATCCATTTCTTATAATTCATGTAAAGGAAATAATTAAGGGCCTATGAAAATATTGAACCACAAGGGTGATCACTGTAGTTTTATTTATAATGCCAAAAAATGGAAACACCGAAGTTCCAATATAAGGGATTCATTAAATAAACTATAATGTATCAAAAACCATAAGTTGCATGGCTAGTTTTTAAATGATGTGTGGCAAATGGACTCTAGAGTAGCCCCATGTTCACACCTTGTGTAATGCCTTCCCCTTAGCTGTGGGCAGGATCTGGGACTCGCTTCTAACAAATAGAATATGTCAAAAGTGATGAGATGTCATCCCTGTGGTTAGGTTATGAGAGATAGACACACACAGAGACAGAGACATAATATTCATCTTGCAGGACTTGAAGAAACAAACTACCATATTATGAACTGCTATGGAGAGGGCCACCTGGCAGGGGACTGTGGGGGCCTCTAGGACCTAGGGGCAGCCTCCAGCCAACAGCCAGGAAGAAGCTAGGCCCTCAGTCGGAACAGTGTCAAGAAAACTAATTCTGCCAACAACCTAAACGAGCTCCAGATGAGAACACTGCCTCACTTATAAAATGGTTACAGCCTTGTGAGACCCCAAGCAGAGAATCAAGCTAAACTGTCCTTGGACTCCCGACTCATAGAAATTGTGAAAAAATGATAATGTTGTTTTAAGCCTCTGAATTTGCAATAATTTGTTACATTGAGATAAAAAGCTAATAGAGGTGAAACGGAAGGATATTCATTTAGAACAGTGGTTCTCAACCTTCCTAATGCTGTGACCCTTTAATACAGTTCCTCATGTTGTGGTAACCCCCAACCATAAAATTATTTTCATTGCTACTTCATAACTGTAATTTTGCTACTGTTATGAATGTTATGCATATCTGATATGCAGGATGGTCTTAGGCAACCCCTGTGAAAGAGTCATTCGACCCCCAAAGGGATGGTGACCCACAGGTTGAGAACTGCTGATTTAGAGGAAAGACATTTACAAAATACAGGTAGTCCCTGAGCTAAGAATGAGATAGGTGGGGGGGGAGGATGGATGGAGAGAGGGTAATTGGTGGGACCACACCTACAGGGCATTTTACAAGGGTACATGTTAAATTTACTAAGTGTAGAGTACAAATGTCTGAACACAATAACTGAGAAAATGTGGTAAAGGCTGTGTTAACCAGTTTGATTAAAGTATTTCAAATGGTATATAAAACCAGTACATTGTACCCCATGATTGCATTAATGTACACAGCTATGATTTAATTTAAAAAAACAATGAGATAGGTTCTATAAGTTTGTTCTTAAGTTAAGTTTGCATATAAATTGGAACAGGTACACTTACCTATTACCAGTAATAGCCTGTTTGTAAGTACAAGTCATATATCAGTCGGATATTTGTAACTCAGGGACCGCCTGTATTATTAAATTACAAAGCTCAGATTATAAACCAATATGATCTAAGCACACATATACACACACACACAGAGTTCTGGAAAGCTAATAATATAGTAGAATTTGGGATGACTTTTATTTCCTTCTTTTTGAGTCTCTACTTTCTAAAATCATCTTATTATTAACATAATATTTTAAATATTCAAAATAAAGAGAATAAATATTCAGGTATTAACAGTGGTTATCTCCAGATGATAAAATTATGGTTGAATTTTATATTCTGGAACTAATTTTCCTGCTTTGGAGATCTGACACTGACTGGTATAATTAAACAGAATAAATAAATTTTCACTCCCAATTGTTTTTTGAATTATTGAAAAAAATTCTACCATCATCGCTCACAGATTTAATTGAGATGTAAAAACTATGCACCCAGGGCCTGTCTGCCACACGTCAAGATACAAGCTAGCAGAGCTAACAGCACACACCCTAGTAGCACATGGCCTGGATTCTAAGCCTGGATACCTAATTGCATTTTATGAAATTGAGCAAATTAGCCTTTGTACCTCTGTCTCGTCGTCTATAAAATAGGGTAATAATATCTACTTCACAGAGCAAGTGTATCATGGGGATTCAATAAGATAAAATAATGCATATAATTTATTTTGAAATGAACAGCTGACTGTTATACTATCGCTATTATTATTGACCAACCTCCCACTCTAGAAGTGGCCAATATTCAGTCCTAGTGTTCCTATGTTCAGCTCTTAAAACAAATGCAGAAGAAAAATGTAAGAATTATAATTACATCATATTAGTTCAAATATTAGGAAGAATCTCACATCCCTTGAAAGTCCCAAAGTGGATGCTGCGGGAGGCTGAAAATGCATTTTTCCCTCTTCAATGCTAGATAAAAAGGTTCTTAAACAAAATTAGCACTACGCTTCTCCTGGCATGACATGGGGTGGTTGGAACTGGCCCTTTAAGAATGTGAGTCAAGCTGGTTTGAGGTTTATTGCATGCTATAATTAAACTGGTTAGTTATGGTGTGAGGTGAGCCAGGTCTAGGTCAAAGCTCTCTCTCAACATTCCTGGGGCTTCTGGGAGCTGGGTGGGAGGTGGAAACTCTCCAAGGCCACCATGAAGCACAGCTGAGGAGCTACAGCTGCCCTTGGGATATTGTCAAAATTGGGCTTGGCTCGGGCAGGCCAAGAAGACTTGACAAACAGGCTAGAGCAAGGGAGGGGCAATACAAGGGCACTAGTAGGCCGGGTGTCTGGTGGCGTGGCCACAGGCAATAGGCAGACGCCCAGCCAGACAGGCAGATAGAGCCAGGGATGTCCTACAAAGTTTTCACTGTCTGGGACAGAGCTGGCCTTGGGAGTTTGGCAGAGGGAGGTAGGCAGAAGCTAGGCCAAGCGAACCAATGGCACAAGGGACCCAAACTACTGGTAGCAGTGTCACAGCTCTAGGATGCCAAGAAGGGCTTGTCATCCCAAGGGGTAATTCTGTAGGATGAGTCTCTCTCAGAAGCATGCGGGTCCAAAACACTCCCACAGATAGGCACAGAACTGCCCCCAGAGTGAACAGAAATGATACCCATCTATATCATCCTGAAGAAAATTCCTGAATATTATCCTGTTTCCTCAGGAGGATCTGTGCCCATTCACAAAGAAGAACTAAACCGCCAAATGGCAACATGCGTTGTGTTTAGATTAGGATCTCAGTAGTACAGGGGAGAAAGGAACAATGCATCCCAGACTCAGAGAAGACACAGGGGCTCTCTGGCAGGTCAGGCATCATCATCATCATCATCATCATCCTTTAAAAGAACCTTTGGACATGTTTGTTTTTGAAGAAATGACCTTTGAAGATTCCAATGCTGAAATGCCAGGACTGGTTTTCTAATTCATAACCAAATAGGTGGAAACAAATTCAGGCATAAATATATTCTTGCATGTGGTAGGACTGTCCATGATTTAACCAGTTTCCTCCCCTGAAAAGAAGATATCTCATTTGAAAGGACTCACTACTCTGGTGCTTTCCTTTGTGCTCTCATGGCCAAGGTCATATCTAGGTCATTGTCTCTTTAGACCTTAAAAACTGGAGGAGTTATTTTACCATGCATTTGGCTGCCAGAGCCAATATCTCCAAATCACTGCTCTGAGGGGTACAATACCCAACTCAAATGCCTATCATGGTGCCTACCATTAGGGTGAGTAATGACAGATGCTATAAAAAAAAACCCCAAATCTCGATGACTTCCTATATTAAGAGTTTGTTTCTTATTCATCCTAAGTCCACTCTGCTGAATGGTTCTCCTAGGAGAGACTCAGGAATCTAGATTGTGTCTAACTTGAGGTTCTACCATCCTGTGGGGTTACAGTTTCATGGGGATCATGTAGCTGCCAGACGGGGCAGAGGGAGAGTATGAAGGCTCCTATTCCTAATCCCTAGCCAACGCAGCCTGAAGGTAACATATACCCCTGCCAATCAATCACGTACCACTGGAGAGAACTACTCTTATGCAAAGAGATCTGGGAAAAGATAATCTCTGGCTGGGTCAGCCCTTCTCAGCAACAACTGTATGCTACACAATGGAGAATCCAAATCTTTAGTGGTCAGCCAGCTATCTCTTTCACAGTGCTTCTTTACCTACTGAATTACTCCCAAACTCTTTAGAATGGCGTTCCAAGCATACCCTAATCTAGCCCCAATTCAAATCATGGATGCTATCTTCTATTAATAATCAGGATGACCCCATTTCCTCCTTGATATGTTGATTAGTTTTCCTTGCATAGCAAACCATTCCAAATCTTAGCTCAAAACAACACAATTCTTCAAGTTGGTGATTTGCACTGAGTTCAGCTGAAATATTCTGGCCCACCTGTGCTCACTCATGTGAGTTGGTGGAGCGGCTTGGGGCTGAGATTCTACATTTCCCCAGCTAGGACAGCTTATCTTTGCTTCACAAGGTCACTCAACCGCCAGCGGGCTAGTCTTGACTTGCAAACATGGCAGTGGCAGCTTTATGAGAATGGGAGCAGAATTTTGTCAAGCCACTTGGGGCCCAAGCTTAGAGCCCACACGACCTCACTTTGGCAGCATTTTATTAACAAAGCAAGTCAAAGGCCAGTTCAGATTGAGGTGTAGAGAGAACAGATTCACATCTTGATGGAAGTAACTTCAAAATTATTATACCAAATATGTACGTGCTGTCCATACCTTCCTTAAAATATGCTGCCACCCAAAACCTCCCCCATTCTCCTTGTCTTTGCTTATGGACAAAGCCCAGTTCAAATGCCTCCTAACCCACAATGGCTTCTGTCTTAGATCATTCCAAAAACAGAGCCTGAGACAAGAACTTGAGTGCCATATTCAGCAAAGAATTAAAAAGAATAAAACAGATAGAGAAAAAAAAAGAATCCTTACATTACCCCAATGGGCAGTATCTTCTCCACACAGTCAGGCTGCTTTTGCACAGGACCAAGCCAGCTTCAATAGCATTAGGGAAAGCCCTGAGGTAGAAAGACACATGTGCTGACCAGAGGGGGGATGCTGTCAGCTGAACCGGCTAAGAACAACCCAGTGCAGCTGGGTCTGAAATCAGAGGACAACCAAGGAAGGTTTCCCTGGCATCTTGTTGGAAACAAATTCTCCCTTCTCAGGAATCTTGTGCTCTGAAGTTTCCAGCCTTCCCATGGCACCATCATACAGACATTCATATGTGTATAAGCTCCCCTGCTGGGCTGCAAGCTGCGGGAAGACAGCAGCCACATCAGCTAGGATGTTTTAGAGTCCCGTCTTGGCTCCTAGCACAAAGTCCTATCAGTTTTTTCAGCCAAGGAAGGGAAGAAACAGCTAGATCCAAAACACTGGAATAGAATCTATCACTCGTTCACTCCATCAAGCAATGGTATGTGCCTATAACGTGCAGGGCCAGAGCAGTTCGTGTAAAACACGTGTAAAACACGAACAAACAAATAAAATTAAGCAGAAGACCCACACTTCCCAATCTTGAGGAGTTTTTTATCTAGTTGCATATATAAACCACACACACATACTATAAAGTCTAGGACACTCAAAGCAACAAAGAAGCACGTCCTGGCAGTGCCTGGAAGTGATCTGGGTTAAGCAGAGAAGACTCAGTGGAGGTGTCGTGCTGGTCTAGCTGCCTCATCAGAGGCCTACCTGGAGAAGGAGATAATGTAATGAAAAGGTGGTACCATCTTCACCAAATGGTTCAAAAATTTTACAATGTTCTTTAGATCACAAATACAATACACATACATCATAGAAGATTTAGAAGATGCTAAGAAGATTAAAGAATAAAGTTAGTGCTTCCTCATAATCCTACCACCCAAAGGGAACCTCTGAAAATATTTTGGCCTAGTTCCTTCTTGCCTTCTTTCTACACTTATGTTGCATGGCTGAGTTCTAGTGGATGTTAATTCCTGGTTTATTTGGCATGAGAGCTATAAGAGACAGAGAAATTTGAATCCAACTTCCTCACCGTGTAAATGAGAAATGGAATTCCCAAGGAAATCAAGTGATATATGAAAGACTCAGAGCTGAGACCAGAATGGAGGTCTGCCAGTCCCAATCCGATGTTCTTTCTATGATAGGATGCTGTCTCTAGTGACCTCTTCCTCCCTGTGTAATTGGGAATCCAGACTTCAGAAACTTATGTTTGGGACTTAAAATTTCCCAAACCAATATGTGCACTTAAAATTGTCTGCCTACATATGTATGCACTGCTGTGGGAACAGCTGAGGGCTACCAACAGGGCTGTTGGAAGAGGTGAAGAAGAAGACATAAATGAGAAAGCCCCCAGCACACATCAGGGACACCATAAGCATGACCAGGGTGTCCACGTATGGAGATAAGGGCAGAGAAGAGATTCCAGCTCTGTTTTCTCCTCGTATGCTCAAGCACAGGTACGTAACGTTCTGCAGCTGGTGCTGGAATATAAAATAACAAACTTCTCAGCCAGGAAGGTGGTTCTGCCAGGTCTCCATAATGTCCGAGTGGATTCATTTTTCTATAAACTTTTACGGTCCTTTGCAAAGAATGACTACAAGTGCTGCAGATGTTGCAGGCTCCTGCAAGAAGATGTCCATGACTATAAAAATCTCAAGGAAATTATAGCTCAGCCTTTAAATCAATGAGCTAAGACCCAACAGAACATTTTGGGCTCATTTATTATTTTCCCCCCTTATTGCCTTCTGTGCATTAGTAGCAATAAAACAACTGTACTTCCTGGGGAGTAGCCCAGGGTCACTGTAATCACAGATAAGCCCAATCTCTGTATGTCTCAGTCACTGTGATTATCTTTCTTCTGAGCTTAACTGACAGCACAAACAACAGGAGAAATATATCCAGGGACTCTGGGTGACAAAGCAACATTTCCCCCATCCCTCTCCTCATAGCAACTTTCAACCTCCCCACTGCCATTATCACTCAGGTCAGAGCATCCAAACAGAGCTTTGGAATTATTTAACCTCCCTCTTGTGCTGGAACCCAGTATAGCCTTATAAAAAAAATATGTATAATAATCCCGAAGGCATAAAGGAATTTTAGAAATGGAGCTCCTTCCTTCCCTTCCTTTCTTTCCTCTCTCCCTCCCTTCCTTCCTTCCCTCCTTCCTTCTTTCCTTCTTTTAGCAAATGCAAGAATATCTCTTTTGTTCACATATGTCCCAGTGCCTTTTGTGGGGAGGGATAAGGTTACCTGCATAAAGCTATGCATAATTTCTCTTCAAGAATAAGAGCAGAGCATAACATTCTCACCACCATGGTACATAAGTACACTGTTCTTTTCCTCCCTTCCACCAAACCTCTCCTCCCTTCATACCACCTACACTTCCCAAGCTTAAAAGTAAATGAATAATGAAAAACAATCTCCTTGACAGCTGCTTTAACATTAGGCCAGAGCATTACAAAAAGCAGACCTCAAGTAATTTTCAAAAGGAGAGACTGTTCAAAAGCACACTCGGCTCCTACATCAGACATAGTTGAGTACAGGGTGAAAATTGGTTCACAATCTGATTTCCTGCATATGAAATATACCATATATACTCGAGTATATATGGTAAATGGAATAACACCCCTTAAAACAGAATTAAAGGGAAAGCCACATGAAAATATTGGACCCATTTTAAATGCCAAGGGAAGAACAAGATTCCCGGGAAAGCAGCCACTAAACAATTTCATTGCTGAGTTTATCCCTAGTAACACAGCCAGGATTCATCCTGGTTCTGCTGGTGGCAGTGGGAAAAGGTCCACATTCCCTTAGTTTTATACAAACTGATTTGTTCATCATTCATTTAAATGTGCAGTTTCTTTTCAAAAGTCATTGCCAAGGGCTTCTCTCACAGTCTGACTGACTCATCAGATCCATGCAGTGAACAAGGGTTAGTTTGGTGGTCAGAAGTTAAGAATTTCCCCTCTGATGGCTTCTATTTTCTCTATGAAAATAATGAAAATTTTACTTCCTATAAATCCACTTCAGGTAGGGGGGTTACACGTGCACATGTGTACATGGGTACTTGCATGCATGTGGCTGGGGTTGTTGGGGGCAGAGTGCAGGAAAATGGAAAAGGTTAGAAATAACCCCTCCAGAAAATGAGAAAAAAAGAGCTAAGGACGTAAAAGATAATCAACTGTTTAAAATAGACCACAGAACTGACCCCAAAAAGGTTAGTCAATTTTGTTGATCTCTTGAAGATCTAGGTTTTGGTTTGGCTGATATTTCTCTTTTGTCTTTCTATTTTATATTCCATCAATTTCCACTCCAATCTTTGTTATTTCCTTCCCTCTTCTAGTTTTGGGTTTAGTTCTCTCTTGTTTTTTTTTTTTGGGGGGGGGGGTCAGAGCAAGATGGCAGACCAGAGGATCATTCAGCTGAGCTCTCCTAGAATGGGGAAAAAGAGAGAACCCAGCCATATCTGGTGCCAGGATCTTACCCAGAGTCATAGCTCAGGGAGCACTGCCAGGAGGTGATGTATTTTGGGACTTTCTTGTTAGGGGCACATAACTTTTTGATTTTTATGTCTTCCTGATAAATTAAACCTTTTATCATTATAAAATGTCCTTTGTCTCTAATAACAGTTTCTGTCTTAAAGTTTGTCTTGTCTAGTATTATTATAGCCACTCTAGCTCTAGCTCTTTTTGGTTACTATTTACATGATATATCTTTTTCTGTCCTTTTACTTTCAACCTGTTTGTATCTTTAAATTCAAAGTGTGTCTCTTATAAACAGCTTATTGTTGGAATGTTTTTTATAGTCCATTCTGCCAATCTACCTTTTGATTAAATGTTTAATACATTTATATTTAATATAATTACTAATAATTTAGGATCTATACCGTTTTTCTATTTGTTTTCTATACCTCTTATGCTTTTGTTGTCCCTATGTTCCTCCATTACTGCCTTCTTTTGTCTTAAACAGATAATTAGTGTACCATTTTAAGTCCTTTTTTATTTCTTTTACTATGTTCTTGAACATTTTCTTATCAATTTCCCTGAGTGTTACATAGCATAATTAATACGATGGGAGGGGAGGAGGGAGGTCAGTTGGAGGGAGGGTGTATGGTGGGATCACACCTATGGTGCATAATGCAAGGGTACATGTCGGATCTATTAGTATCAAGTATAAATGTCTTAACACAATAACTAAGTAAACAAGATTAGGGATATATTAACCAGTGTGATGTAAGCATTCCTAATTCTATATGAAATCAGCACATTGTACCCCATAAATGCATTAATGTATACATGATCTATGTGTTTATGATTTAATAAAAAATAAAAAAATAAAAGGTAGGAAGGGCAGGTGAGAAGGAATTAGCAAAAGGTATTAGAAAATTTGGGGGAGGAGGTGGAGCAAGATGGCAGATGGGATAGATGTTTAGCTCAGCTCTCCAACAGGTGAGAGTGAGTGGGCTAGATCGTTGCGAGCGTGGAATATTATTGGAGACAGGCAGTTCAGGGTGTGCAGCAAAGTGGTGGATTGCTGGACTTGAAGTGTAATCCAGAGCTGTGGAGACTGCCAGAAAAATTTCTGTGCTGCTGCTGCTGAAGTGGCAGCCGGGGGCGGTAGCAACCAGCCCCTCCTCTGTGGAGGATTACAATAACCAGTTCATGTGAAAACTATGAGTTGTGTGGAAAGATTGGTGAAGTGTGGACTCCTGAGCAGAATTTGGCAGCCAGAAAGGGGTCCCATCTGGAGCAGCACTGCCAGGGCTAGGCAGCCGGAGAGACACTCAGGCAGGAAGGATCCTGTGTTGGGAAGCAGACATATTTTGAAATTTCAGAAATGGCAACTGCCACAGGCACCTTTTCGCATGGGCCAGGGGTGGTGATTTGAGTCTCACCTGCAGGCAGCTATCCTACACCCCAAACTGGTCCAGGATGCTCCTCACTTCACGGGAACTGTTGCAGGGAGTTTGTGACACCTGCCTGTGAAGATTTTTGAGATCAGTGAAATCGATAGTTCTGCAGGGTCTAGGAGGCGGAGCATGATGGTGGACAGGATACACATTTAGCTCAGCTCTCCTGGAACAACAGGTGAGAGTGAGTGGGCAGGATCATTCCTGGCAGGGAATATTGGTGTAGACAGGCAGTTTGGGGTGTGCAGTGAAGTGGCGGATTGTTGGACTCGACGTGTAATCCAGAGCTGCAGAGACTGCCAGAAAAATTTCTGTGCTGCTGCTAAAGTGGCGAGCAGTGGTGGCAGTAACCAGCCCCTCACCCAGGGAGGATTACAGTTCCCAGTTCATGGAGAAACTAGGTGCTGTGTGGAAAATTTGGTGAAGTGTGGACTCCTGAGCAGAATTTGGCAGTCAGATAGGGGTGCCTCTGGAGTGGCACCACTGGGGCTAGGTGGCCAAAAAGATACTCAGGTGGGAAGGATCCTGGTTAGGAAGCAGGAAATTTTGAAATTTTGGAAATGGTGACTCCCACGGGCACTTTTTCCCACGGGCCAGGTGCAACAATTTGAGTCTCACCTACAGGCAGCCATCCTGCACCCAAAGCAGGTCCAGGATACCCCACACTTCATGGGAACTGTCACAGGGAGAATTTGTGAAACCTACCTATGAAGATTTTTTGAGATGGGTGGAATCAACAACTTGGTTGGGTCTAAGCGCCAAGCGCATAGCCAGGCAACCACCAGAAACAATGTAAACCATGAATCAGGTATAAGCCTGGGAACAACTCATGGTGCCACCTGGTGTCAAGAAAGTATATTGCAACATAAATATATTCCTATTAAAGTTGATCCCTATGGAGTTGGATTAAAGATGGCAGCTGAGTAACAGCTTCCCTG